>JANAVB010007199.1:6249880-6259880 GCA_029216955.1 Iris pallida | reverse complement strand
ACTTAGATTGACTTGATATGACTTAGTTTGACCTAGATTGACTTGACAGGACTTAGTGTGACTCAGTGAGACCTAGTTTGACCTAGATTTCATATCATGCATTAGAAATCATTCATAACTTTGTTAAACCTAAATTAACATGAAATATCTCATCTTTAGGTCTCTGATTACCACTCTGAACATTGATATACCCTACAGCTCAGGACAGCAGGCGGATACATTCACTGATAGTTTTTATTGTCTTGATATCTGCTATATCCGATTCAGTTGTAGTGTCTTACTCGATTTCCAGTCACGATAGTTCACGGACTAGTATATGTTGAATCACGACATGAGATGTTGTTCCTAGATTTCTGGGTATATTGGTACATTTTCTGTCTTGTTCCCTGTACTTATATAGACACCAATTTCTAAGGGGACTTGCTACCCTCTTATGGAATCACGTGCCATGACGTGTCATGTCCAGATCCATTGTACTATTCGGGGATAGAATTATTAGGGACTATGTGATCCAAGCCACCCTGTCACTATTCTTGTGCTCGCGCCACTCTTTCCTCACGTAGGGTGTAGCGAGATCCTATTTTTCTTGTACATGCTATCCAGGTTGGCCGATATGACCCTTCCCAGATTTTCTTGTGATTGTTGGGTCAAGTGGATAGTCTGCCCTGTAACATATCCCAAGCCGATCACATAACGCTCTAATAATTCAAGGCACATTTTATATTTACTTTATCTTATCTTATATCCTGCTCTGTTCTACATTCAGTACTTTCTCACCATGCTATGATATAAGTTACTCACATGTTCTACATGCCCTTACATTGTACCTTGATGGGAGACTAAGTTCTGCTCGGGAGAAGGGTTACAATTTTGGTCCTTGTTTGGTTTAAGGGTTGTAACTCAGTTTTCGAACGGTTTCCAAGTCTTCCTATATCTTTGTCTTGTATTTTATTATACTGTCTCTATAGAATTTGTCAATTCACATGGAACTGCTGTTAGTGCTTGTACTTGCTCATTTTTCTGACAGAATATCGTTGATAATTACAGATGATTCTGAGACAGACTGTTCGACCTATTATGGGCTCGAGTTAGATAGAGTAGTCCAGGACTGTGGCCTGATAGTAGTGCCACTAGACTTTGCACTCCCAGAGTAGTGTAGATTAGTTAAGTTTGCCTGGACTACGATCTAGCTAGTACTATCAGACTGTAGCTTTCTATTTATATTTTTGATCCTGTGATGTTGTGTATATATCTGGGCTTGTTTTGGACACTGAACTTATTTTCTATTTCATCTATCATATGTTTCCTTTTGTGCTATCTACTTTAGTTTTATTCTGTGATTGAGACTGTATTGCTAGTCACCTCCACTCGGAGTGTATATACTGTACAAGTACCTTTATACTGTTAGTCGTAGTATTTACAGACGTTATATACAGCGTTCTACCGTCGATACTGCGGCGTAGGCTGGACGTACCCACGTGCTCGTGCCCCTCATAAGGGTGCGAGTCGTGACAACCAGAGAATCCACTCGGGACGAGGGTGTTGACTTGACTTGCACCTGAGAGTCCACTCGGGACGAGGGTGTTTACATCAGAGAGTCCACACTCGGGACGAGGATGTTATACTTGCACCAGAGAGTCCACACTCGGGACGAGGGTGCCTTGCCGTGAACTAACCAGAGAGTCCACACTCGGGATGAGGGTTAGTACTAACCAGAGAGTCCATACTCGGTATGAGGGTTAGTATTAGTTCAAACCTGCGAGTCCACTCGGGGCGCGGGTTTGGTATTCCATTGATATCGTGTTCGCTTGTTCATCCAGAAGTTCAGTTACGTGTAGTTGTTCTAGTGTTCGTGTTCAAGGTCACCTGTCAGTACCACTTGTCGTTGGTCACTTGTTAGCAGTTTGATCGTAGTCTCTTGCCATGTTAAGTATCGTTCCTTGTTATCTCATGTTTATATATTATCATGTATGATTAAATTGCTAGATAGGCATGTTTATATGTATCTTGCTATGTCCTCTGAGGACCTGATGATCTATTCAGGTTTAGCGATTGCATGGAGTTAGCTAGTAGTTCTGGATGGTAGATGTGATATACGCTTGCAGGATTCAGGTATCGTTATTGTGTTTATTATTCGCTCGTGTTTTCATAGCTTATCATGAGATATCATGTTTCTTGATTCAGTTTTAGACTCTTGTTATTTTCTTTAGAGTCTTATCGGACATATATGCTAGTGGGCTGCAGACCACGACCCATAGTGTTCATTCATATTTCGTACACTTATTGTGGATTTGAGATATAGATTTGTTTTGTCATGATTGGTAGTATACCATAGCCTTGACAGCGTTTATATTCGAGAGGGGCTGGAGTCCGCTCGATACGTAGCTGGCTTGCTCACGTGCTTGCATCCGAAAACGGGTGCGGATCATGACAGATAGTAGCCTTAGTACCCAGTGGGTTCCTTAGTGTTGTGAGCATTATCTTGCCCAGTGAGTCAAACAGTTTGGTTTGGCGCGAGGTGCATTAAGTTATTGAGGCAGATGATATTGGTTGTTATATATGGACTGGAAGAGAGTTGCTTCGGGTATTTGTGCAGTATGCAGAATGACTTGATCTAGCGAGGATTTGATCGAAGAGTGACTCGTTATTGTTTTGATTGATCATCATATGCACTCGAAGAGCCAGCATGAATTGAATTAGAGTTTGAGCAGGAGTTTGCTTCATTGGTCAAGTGATTTGGTTGGAGGAGTATGTTATTGTAAGTATTGAGGACGAAACTTCTTTTGATCGAGTGGTGTATATGTGATGTCCCGCTCCTCATAGTGTCTTGAGTTGGTTCATTGGCTAGATCGGCCTTTTAGACTTGGGCTTATTCAGAAGATGTTGCAGAGCTATATTTGGTCGATGTTGATCGACATTGCTTCAGATGGATGATTTCGATGAACTTTCTTTGCCTTGCCTTCACACTCTAATGAATGGATGTTGCAAATTTTTTCATGTAATATGAGTAATACTTCATGCTAATTGCATCTAATTAGATGCAAAAAAAATAAACAATACTTTTTGTGATTCACCTATAATTAGACTCAATTAGTGATATATCTCCAAAGGTTAAAACAAACACTCCCTTGTACTATAGAATATTGTTTGCAAAGACATTGCAACATGGCTTATGCTTTGAGGATCGAACATTTAAGTCCTCTAATGCATCTATTTATTTTCCATTTTGAGAAAAACAAAAACAAATGAAACGTACTTTTGTGCACCCTTAGCAACGAGAAATTATTCAGTGATCCGGCATCACTACGTGGTAGTGGTGAAATCTTACCAATGTTTTAAAAATCGGACCGATGATTGAACCGATTTTTTTTGTATAGATCGGACCGGGGTTCAACCTGGTTCAACCGAGGTTCAAATAGACTTGATTTGGTTTGGATCAAATAGATAACATATACATATTTACTTCTTGGGTTGGTTCTTAGCATGTTTGGTTTGGTTTAATTTATAACTATAAAGTCTTTCAAAAACCAAACCAAGAACCAAATGGTCCAAATCTCACAATAAAAACTTTGATTTTTTTTATTTGAAAAAAAAACCAAAATTGTCGGTTCAATTGCGAACCGGTTCGACCGGTTCACCGGTTAAATCCAGTTATGGAAAAAAATTGACTATTCTTAAAAAACTCCCGGACCGATTTTTTTTGTCAAAATCGGTCGGACCCGATCGGACCGCCGGTCCGGTCCGGTTCTGACAACACTGGCTCTTACTTTTCTTAAATAGCAGTATATATGTCACTCACACGCTATTCTTGTAGTGTCATACTGCTTGTTCTTTCCGTGGTGTGTGTCATACTGCTTGTTCTCACCATTGTCATGTGACGAGCCACTCTGAAACATGCAAGCTGTGACAACCTACGTCCCCTCAGCAGATTACTAGAGATCAGGCTTAGCTCTTGGCTGCGCGCATGCAGTATATAGCAATCTGAGATGGATAACGGACGGAAATTGACTCTACTTATCATAATATAACATAGCAGTGACTAATTAAGTTCAACGACTCAAAAATTCAGTGACTCCTAATACATATGCGCTTAAGAACAAGGTACTGGCTTACATTACACTATATATTAGAGGCAGATAGAGCTTCCTATACTTATTTCATTTGCACATCAGCTCCGACTTATATTACACTATATATAGGCAGAGACAGCTTCCTACTTATTTCATTTGCACATCCACATCACTTCCGAAGGAAGGTCCAAGGTCCTCGTGCTGCCGCCATCCTGCAATCAAGACATGCAACAATTAACAATGAGAAGCCAGAAACCTACCGAACTCGGCTGGCTGTTGTGCTCAGCGAGAAGAGGTATAACTTCGTTGGCTAGACGGATGGTCTCGGAATCGAACCGTGGGAGAGATGTGTATGTGTTTGTGAAAATTAGGGACAGTCATCCCAGCATGCACAAAGTCCCTTGTGTTACTTCGGGCATCTCGAAAAATAATGAGAAAGTGTTTGTGAAAATTGGGAGCAGATCTACTGTCCACCATCCACATATCTACGATCCTATGGTCCACATGTAATAGGAAGGAGGACACGATTGGACAGAAATAAATGGGACAACAAATCTGCTCCAGTAAAAATTAGGACAGTGGACCGAAATTGCATGCATCGCAACATGGACAAAAATATCCCTTGTGTTACTTCGGGTATCTCGAAAAATAATGAGAAGACTGGCATATATATATAGAGAGAGAGGACCTCCATATACTAGCCAAGGTTCGGAGAGTCATGTAGATTGTCAATGCGATCCATATTCCGATAAATCCATGACTCGAAGAGAGAAATATCAAGCTTGGAATGCTAATGGCAGCCACCACAACCTGAAGTCGGAAAAAAAAATATGTAAGCATAATAATTCAACTGTGACACAGAACATATATATTTTGTACAATTTGATGAAAGAGGTTAATTATGAGCCACTTGCCATGGAATATGCAGAGAATGTGTAATCAGAAGCTCCGAAGTTCACGCCGTCGAAAACAAACGCCAGAGAGTTGATCGGTTGAGTAGCAGCTATAAACTGAGTTTAGAGGAAAAGAAAATTAACTTAGCAAATTTTCAGGATTATTGTATGATATAATTTTCTTCAACAAAGATGGCAACTAATTAACTATATATACCGGTATGGCTTTATGAACTATTTTCAGCACATTGACATCCTTCGTGAATATGCGCGACCCAAACTGCATCCCAAATCCGAGCAGAACAGAAAGTGTCACCCCAAGAACTATGCTCAGCTGCGGACAGGCGCGCGGATATCAAGATTAATCACAATGTGGTCAGAGAAAAGAAAGAAAAAAATGTTACAAATTAAAAATTCAGGGTGACAAAAGTACCAGCATAAATGGATTCAGCGCAAATAAAATACGTTAAAAAATTCGGTCAAATATTCGAAAAATGAAACAATTGGGTTAAAAACTTCACATTCTTAAAAGTACGCAAGTATTCTCAAATTTTTTCAATAATTTATACGGAACACGTTTTACGTACTGATTCGAATCTTTCAAAAGTACGAAGTATTATACGTTTATATGAAGATACAGAAAAAATTCGCGTATAATACGAGTTTTATTCGGGTGATTGCTAACAAGGATTGTAACCTGGAGTACGCGAGATGTAGCTGCCACACTTGCGATGATCGCCTCTGGCAAATGCGCTAGCGAGTATCGCCTGCACGAAAGTATTAGATGCCCATCATGCTCGTTGGGTTAGAAGCAAAAGATGCCATTAACGGGATTAGAACTGAAGGACTGTACATACATACCTGTCCGGCAACAGCCAGTCCGTCAGCGAGGAGAGACGTGGCCAGCCAAACCTGCAAGCAGATCTGGAACGCAGCCATCGAAACCGGTCCGTGGTGTGCGGCCAGCGACGCGGCCAACGTCACGCAGAATGTCACAGCTATCACCCTCGCCAGAAGCAGAAATCCTACATTGCAAGAAAACGACAGTAAGTTAGCACTTGCTAATTAATCCTTGAGAAAGTTGAGCTAAATGCTAACTCTACAACCAGTTTACAACCTTCTTACAACCTCTCTCCCGCCCCTTAATATGGGTCCCACCTACTCTCTCATGCCCCTGCTACATGGGCTCCATCCGACCCCACCACCCCCCCCCCCCCCCCCCCCCTCCAATCGAATTCCGACATGTGGCGGATATGTGACGGTTGTAAGAAAATTATAAGCATTTGGTTGTAGGCATAGCGAAACTGTAAAATTATCAAGATGATGATTGATGAAGCAAGTACATACCACATTTGAGGAACCGGCTGAACTGGAGAGCTTTGAGGCTAGGCGGCACGATATCGACTTGTTTGATCAATCTAGACAGCAGGATCAACGTGATGAGGTACCTATGAAGAGCAAATCCATGAGAAACGGAAGACATGATTATATTGTGATTATGTAATCGTAATCGCAATGTAATCAATTTTTTTTTTTTTTCATTTGAATATTTGATTATGATTACATTACAGTATACCAAACGAGTCTTAAGTCTGTATAAATTAACAAGCATGAGCTAGAGCTTACTGAGAGACGACATGGGCGATAGCTGCACCACTGACACCCATATGCATGACATAGATCAGAATTGGGTCCAGAATGATGTTGGTTACGTCTCCGGCCACTGCATTGCAAGAAATATAGGAACAATTTGGAATCAAATCGGTCACAAATTGTAAGATCGATCAAATGGTAAAACGTAGCATCTACTTAATTAATTACCGGTAGCATACAAAGGAGTCTTCGTGTCCTTGAATCCCCGGAAAACCCCTTGCATTGCCAAGGACAGCAGAACGGCGGGAGCGCCGAGAGACCTCAGTGTCAAGTAGCGATATGCCGGCGCTAGCATCGGGGAACCCTATCGAAAGAGCGAGTAGTACTACTTAGTAACGAAGAAGTTGTCGAAAGAGTGACTATACTCTATTGTCAGTCCAAATCGAGAACTGTGAATCATGTACTTACCGATTTTACGCCCATGATGTGCAAGAAGAACTTTGCTGCCAAGACGAGGAAAACAGCTTGCAGAAGGCCTAGCGTTGCACCGACGACCAGAGCTGACGATACCGACGAAATATATCTCCGTTTATTCCTCTGTCTGGATCGATTTGTGAACACGCTTGCGATATACGACAGGCTGCACTTTGTCTTCTCGGCATCTGGAAGAAACATACGAGAATTTTAGAGCCATTCAAACTAATTTTCTTCCCATATTGTCAACACAAGTGATTCGTGTGGCATACCATTGCAGGGGGGCAGCTCAGCCACTTCACCGATCACCACAGCAGAGACCTTCTCGAGGTCTTCTTCGCTTTCCTGTTCTTCGATGATTCGGCTGCAGATAGCGTCTTCCTCCGCTACGAACGACGTTGTGACGCTAACCAGCGGGTAGATTGCAACTTTGGAGATCTGATTGAATATGGCAATGGAGACCCCCACAGCAGCAAGCTCCACAGAACCTATCATTTCGATTTTTTTTTGTTAAAACAAGAAGAATATTTGTATCTACCACTATCAATCATGATAATTCGCAAAGATGTGCACGTCATGGACTAATTAGCTACCAATTTGGCCGATGAAGGCCGTGTCGACTAGCGAAGCAAGTGGGTCAGCTGCCAAGCGAGCGCAGCAGGAATGGCTATGCGTGCAATCTCCGATCCCAGGCTATCCAGCTTGAAGACACTCCTGGTTGTTCACAAGCAGGGATATCACGAGTGTACAAAGTAAGAATTAAGCAAAGCTACATATCTACAACTTAACAATTGAGTTTTCATATGATCAAAAGATTTTTTAGTTATCATGCAGGACGCATGGGCTAACTACTTAACAATGTCATATGGAAATGAAGCAAACTGAATCTTACCTGATGTTCAAGAAGAAAAGGCGAAGGCCCGTCCTGCCCTTCGGTAGCTCCGTTGCCGACAGCGGCTCGACATCCTCGGCGTCGGTACCGTCATCGCTGCCCGACGTCTTCACCTCCGGTGTCACCAGTGCCAATTGCGTCGACAGGCCATCATCTTCTATGCCGGCTTTGACAGTACTTGTTTTCGGTACTTCGACGGAAACCTGATCGGTTTCCTCCTCGGTGCCTGCCGTTTGTGCTGCCACATGTGGGTTTGGTTTGTTTTCCATAACGTACAGTAAGGATCGAAAGCAAACACGATCCGAAGCAGCAGCTGGTAAATTATGGAAAATGCTTAGAGAGACAAATAAGACAATACATCGATACAAATGTATGGAACAAATAAAGTAGTTCGAGAGAAGGCAAATAACCAGAATCTAAAAGTTTTCGAAGGATCGATGATTTCGGATATTTTTAGTATCAGGATCCAATCTTATAGCAAACATCTATAAGTGTGTTCATAAACACTACTATGTATACATGAGGAGCATCAACCTCGCCGAGTTTCGACAGGACCGATCAATCGCGGGGCGAGCCTATCGACAATTGAAGAATGAAGAGCATGATTCAGCTTACAAAGGGAAGCATCAACGAATGCATCATTAGCTGAAGAGGAGGCATACAACATATTATAGCTGGAGAATGCAACTTTTCTCTCTTTTTAGAGCATATGTAACTTATCGCTTTAGAAAGCTAAACTAGTATGAACTTGGTAAAGAGAGAAAAGTTTTCATCGAACTGAGAGCAACAGAAGCAGCCTCCCCCGGTGGATTAAATTCAGGAAAATGAAGTAGAACTCCCCGTTGAGTACTAGGAATATAATCTGACAAATAAGGCAGTCTTTGCTTTCTATACACGTACGTACGGAGCCCATGATGTGTATAAAAAGTTTGGTTGGGGTTTCTTAACTGGGAATTCTATATTTGCTAGCTGCATGTTAATGCGAAACCTGTGGTTGCGGGAATCCTGCCAGGTCTGGAGGTGATGACCGGGACTAGCAGGACATGGAGGAGTAGACGGAACAAAAATCGACAATTATTCACAAAATAGTATATATATATATATGGGTGGCACATTCAAGCCTGGAGGAGAGGGTCGGCCTGCCTCAAACGCCACTTACAGTAGGAAAGACAAGGTCAGTGTAATGTCCCGTCCCGTTCAGCTCAATCGGAGGAATCAAAACGCCAACGGCGTTCGGACTTAGCCAAGCAACGGCTGCTCGAAAATTCGCTCGGTCGAGACGACTCCTCGCACAGGTGGGTGGTTTCGGTGAACTTGTCTTAGCTTGGCCTTCACTATAATAAAACGAAAGTTTTCAAATGCACAAGTATGCTTGATAATAAAAGAGATGAGTCCACATAGCTAAGGGAATAATCCCAACGCGGGTCAGACTGAGTTAGAACATGGAAAAACGTCCCACGTCAGCTTAATTAGAAGTGTGCACTGCGTGCCTTCAAAATGATACTCGATCCTTCGTCCCGTGGCTTGGGAGAAGAAAAGTTGATTTAAGTTGCCATGAAGTTATGAACTTAGCGTAAGTCATAGGTGTTGCACGCATAAATGCTTAATAAAGCATGCATGGTGCCGTCGTCCAAGGCTTAGCATAGCCATTGCTTATCCCACGGGTTAAGTTGTATCGTACGGCTTGTGGCATAAGTCTAGGCACCCAAAGAACTTGGTTGTTCAAGTCGGACGCGTGCTTCGACACGAAATGTGGCGTCGAGTATTAAGTCGTTGGCATAGAGTTGCATAAGTCAGACTTGAGTCGTTTCAAGTTAAGTCAAGAAAGGCCGTAAGGCAAGTTTGGTTAAGTCATGTTAAAATTGCAAGACACGGCCTCGATGTTGAAGCACGAACAAAGTCGATGACATGAATCATGTTGTTGCGTCCCAAGTATGGACCATAAGGCAAGCACGAGTCGGTACGTTGATGTTGCAAGCACGAGATCGATTTAGAGGTATAAGGTAGAGGAAGTTCGGTGCGATAGCACGATGATGGTCTAGAGACACAATATGGACAGACGTCTATGTCCTAAAATC
>JANAVB010007199.1:6083762-6249867 GCA_029216955.1 Iris pallida | reverse complement strand
GGTTACAATTTCGATCCTTGTTTGGTTTAAGGGTTGTGACTCAGTTTTCGAACGGTTTCCAAGTCTTCCTATATCTTTGTCTTGTATTTTATTATACTGTCTCTTATAGAATTTGTCAATTCACATGGAACTGCTGTTAGTGCTTGTACTTGCTCATTTTCTGACAGAATATCGTTGATATATTACAGATGATTCTGAGACAGATGTTCGACCTATTATGGGCTCGAGTTAGATAGAGTAGTCCAGGACTGTGGCCTGATAGTAGTGCCACTAGACTTTGCACTCCCAGAGTAGTGTAGATTAGTTGAGTTTGCCTGGACTACGATCCAGCTAGTACTATCAGACTGTAGCTTTCTATATTATATTTTGTGATCCTGTGATGTTGTGTATATATCTGGGCTTGTTTTGGACACTGAACTATTTTCTATTTCATCTATCATATGTTTCCTTTTGTGCTATCTACCTTAGTTTTATTCTGTGATTGAGACTGTATTGCTATGTCACCTCCACTCGGAGTGTATATACTGTACAAGTACCTTTATACTGTTAGTCGTAGTATTTACAGACGTTATATACAGTGTTCTACCGTCGATACTGCGGCGTAGGCTGGACGTACCCACGTGCTCGTGCCCCTCATAAGGGTGCGAGTCGTAACAACCAGAGAATCCACTCGGGACGAGGGTGTTGACTTGACTTGCACCTGAGAGTCCACTCGGGACGAGGGTGTTTACATCAGAGAGTCCACACTCGGGACGAGGATGTTATACTTGTACCAGAGAGTCCACACTCGGGACGAGGGTGCCTTGCCGTGAACTAACCAGAGAGTCCACACTCGGGACGAGGGTTAGTACTAACCAGAGAGTCCATACTCGGTATGAGGGTTAGTAATTAGTTCAAACCTACGAGTCCACTCGGGGCGCGGGTTTGGTATTCCATTGATATCGTGTTCGCTTGTTCATCCAGAAGTTCAGTTACGTGTAGTTGTTCTAGTGTTCGTGTTCAAGGTCACCTGTCAGTAGCCACTTGTCGTTGGTCACTTGTTAGCAGTTTGATCGTAGTCTCTTGCCATGTTAAGTATCGTTCCTTGTTATCTCATGTTTATATATTATCATGTATGATTAAATTGCTAGATAGGCATGTTTATATGTATCTTGCTATGTCCTCTGAGGACCTGATGATCTATTCAGGTTTAGCGATTGCATGGAGTTAGCTAGTAGTTCTGGATGGTAGATGTGATGATACGCTTGCAGGATTCAGGTATCGTTATTGTGTTTATTATTCGCTCGTGTTTTCATAGCTTATCATGAGATATCATGTTTCTTGATTCAGTTTTAGACTCTTGTTATTTTCTTTAGAGTCTTATCGGACATATATGCTAGTGGGCTGCAGACCACGACCCATAGTGTTCATTCATGTTTCGTACACTTATTGTGGATTTGAGATATAGATTTGTTTTGTCATGATTTGGTAGTATACCATAGCCTTGACAGCGTTTATATATTCGAGAGGGGCTGGAGTCCGCTCGATACGTAGCTGGCTTGCTCACGTGCTTGCATCCGAAAAGCGGGTGCGGATCATGACAGATAGTAGCCTTAGTACCCAGTGGGTTCCTTAGTGTTGTGAGCATTATCTTGCCCAGTGAGTCAAACAGTTTGGTTTGGCGCGAGGTGCATTAATGTTATTGAGGCAGATGATATTGGTTGTTATATATGGACTGGAAGAGAGTTGCTTCGGGTATTTGTGCAGTATGCAGAATGACTTGATCTAGCGAGGATTTGATCGAAGAGTGACTCGTTATTGTTTTGATTGATCATCATATGCACTCGAAGAGCCAGCATGAATTGAATTAGAGTTTGAGCATGAGTTTGCTTCATTGGTCAAGTGATTTGGTTGGAGGAGTATGTTATTGTAAGTATTGAGGACGAAACTTCTTTTGATCGAGTGGTGTATTATGTGATGTCCCGCTCCTCATAGTGTCTTGAGTTGGTTCATTGGCTAGATCGGCCTTTTAGACTTGGGCTTATTCAGAAGATGTTGCAGAGCTATATTTGGTCGATGTTGATCGACATTGCTTCAGATGGATGATTTCGATGAACTTTCTTTGCCTTGCCTTCACACTCTAATGAAATGGATGTTGCAAATTTTTTCATGTAATATGAGTAATACTTCATGCTAATTGCAAATTTTTCATGTAATATGAGTAATACTTCATGCAAATTTTTTCATGTAATATGAGTAATACTTCATGCAAATTTTTTCATGTAATATGAGTAATACTTCATGAGTAATACTTCTTTGCCTTGCCTTCACCCGCGGTTCCGACCCGGCCCGAACCGTATATTGGTCAAACGGGACGGTTCCTAAAATTTGGAATTTAAACGGGGCGGGCCGGGGCGGGTCGTGTGACACTAACGGGACGGGGCGGGTCCTATTTTCAAAATAAACGGGGCCCCGAACCGACATGTTTCTAGGAGTATGATTTTTTTTATATCAATTATGATTTTTTTCATACTATAATTTATAAATAATAGCACACGTTATTGTTTAGTAAACAAATTCTAGAAATTGGAAAAACATAATACTTGTTTTGTTCTTCTAGATAATAGAACATGTGTAAATGTTTACTATTCTATAATTTTTTGAATTTTTTTTGGATCCGTTTGGACCCGCGGGTCGGCTCGGTTTGGACCCGTTTCGAACGGGTCGAATCCGTACCGGTTCCAATAATTTTTGGACCCGTCCCGCCCCGCCCCGCCAATTAACGGGTCCGGTCCGGATCCATAAAATTTGGACCCGGCCCGACCCGTGCCCACCCCTAAATTAGATGCAAAAAAATAAACAATACTTTTTGTGATTCACCTATAATTAGACTCAATTAGTGACACTCCCTTGTACTATAGAATATTGTTTGCAAAGACATTGCAACATGGCTTATGCTTTGAGGATCGAACATTTAAGTCCTCTAATGCATCTATTTATTTTCCATTTTGAGAAAAACAAAAACAAATGAAACGTACTTTTGTGCACCCTTAGCAACGAGAAATTATTCAGTGATCCGGCATCACTACGTGGTAGTGGTGAAATCTTACCAATGTTTTAAAAATCGGACCGATGATTGAACCGATTTTTTTTTTGTATAAATCGGACCGGGGTTCAACCTGGTTCAACCGAGGTTCAAATAGACTTGATTTGGTTTGGATCAAATAGATAACATATACATATTTACTTCTTGGGTTGGTTCTTAGCATGTTTGGTTTGGTTTAATTTATAACTATAAAGTCTCTCAAAAACTAAACCAAGAACCAAATAGTCCAAATCTCACACAATAAAAAAATTTGAATTTTTTTATTTGAAAAAGAAACCAAAAATTGCCGGTTCATTTGCGAACCGGTTCGGCCGGTTCACCGGTTAAATCCGGTTATGGAAAAAAATCGACGGTTCTTAAAAAACTCCGGTTCACATCAGACTGGACCGATTTTTTTGTCAAAATCGGTCGGACCGTCGGTCCGGTCCGGTTCTGACAACACTGAATCTTACTTTTCTTAAATAGTAGTATATATGTCACTCACACGCTATTCTTGTAGTGTCATACTGCTTGTTCTTTCCGTGGTGTGTGTCATACTGCTTGTTCTCACCATTGTCATGTGACGAGCCACTCTGAAACATGCAAGCTGTGACAACCTACGTCCACTCAGCAGATTACTAGAGATCAGGCTTAGCTCTTGGCTGCGCGCATGCAGTATATAGCAATCTGAGATGGATAGTCAACGGACGGAAATTGAAGATCTATGCAACCTCAGTTGTTTACTATAGGTAGGTATATATGAGAAAGCTGCAATATAACCATGCATATCCATACGCGGAAACAAATTAACATCATCAGCTAGACTCTACTTATCATAATATAACATAGCGGTGACTAATTAAGTTCAACAACTCAAAATTCAGTGACTCCTAATACATATGCGCTTAAGAACAAGGTACTGGCTTACATTACACTATATATATAGAGGCAGATAGAGCTTCCTATACTTATTTCATTTGCACATCAGCTCCGACTTATATTACACTATATATAGGCAGAGACAGCTTCCTACTTATTTCATTTGCACATCCACATCACTTCCGAAGGAAGGTCCAAGGTCCTCGTGCTGCCGCCATCCTGCAATCAAGACATGCAACAATTAACAATGAGAAGCCAGAAACCTACCGAACTCGGCTGGCTGTTGTGCTCAGCGAGGAGAGGTATAACTTCGTTGGCTAGACGACTGGTCTCGGAATCGAACCGTGGGAGAGATGTGTATGTGTTTGTGAAAATTAGGGACAGTCATCCCAGCATGCACAAAGTCCCTTGTGTTACTTCGGGCATCTCGAAAAATAATGAGAAGAGTGTTTGTGAAAATTGGGAGCAGATCTACTGTCCCATTTATTTCTGTCCAATTATGTTCCATTTCCTATTACATGTGGGCCACCATTCACATATCTACTCCTATGGTCCACATGTAATAGGAAGGAGGACACGATTGAACAGAAGTAAATGGGACAACAAATCTGCTCCAGTAAAAATTAGGACAGTGGACCGAAATGATATGCATCGTAACATGCACAAAAATATCCCTTGTGTTACTTCGGGTATCTCGAAAAATAATGAGAAGACTGGCATATATATAGAGAGAGAGGACCTCCATATACTAGCCAAGGTTCGGAGAGTCATGTAGATTGTCAATGCGATCCATATTCCGATAAATCCATGACTCGAAGAGAGAAATATCAAGCTTGGAATGCTAATGGCAGCCACCACAACCTGAAGTCGGAAAAAAAAAAAATATGTAAGCATAATAATTCAACTGTGACACAGAACATATATATTTTGTACAATTTGATGAAAGAGGTTAATTATGAGCCACTTGCCATGGAATATGCAGAGAATGTGTAATCAGAAGCTCCGAAGTTCACGCCGTCGAAAACAAACGCCAGAGAGTTGATCGGTTGAGTAGCAGCTATAAACTGAGTTTAGAGGAAAAGAAAATTAACTTAGCAATTTTTCAGGATTATTGTATGATATAATTTTCTTCAACAAAGATGGCAACTAATTAACTATATATACCGGTATGGCTTTATGAACTATTTTCAGCACATTGACATCCTTTGTGAATATGCGCGACCCAAACTGCATCCCAAACCCGAGCAGAACAGAAAGTGTCACCCCAAGAACTATGCTCAGCTGCGGACAGGCGCGCGAATATCAAGATTAATCACAATGTGGTCAGAGAAAAGAAAAAAAAAAGTGTTACAAATTAAAAATTCAGGGTGACAAAATTATATGAAAGATACGAAAAAATTCGCGTATAATACGAGTTTTATTCGGGTGATTGCTAACAAGGATTGTAACCTGGAGTACGCGAGATGTAGCTGCCACAGCCTTGCGATGATCGCCTCTGGCAAATGCGCTAGCGAGTATCGCCTGTACGAAAGTATTAGACGATGCCCATCATGATCGTTGGGTTAGAAGCAAAGATGCCACAACGGGATTAGAACTGAAGGGCTGTGCATATATACCTGTCCGGCAACAGCCAGTCCGTCAGCGAGGAGAGACGTGGCCAGCCAGACCTGCAAGCAGATCTGGAACGCAGCCATCGAAACCGGTCCGTGGTGTGCGGCCAGCGACGCGGCCAACGTCACGCAGAATGTCACAGCTATCACCCTCGCCAGAAGCAGAAATCCTACATTGCAAGAAAAAAAGTAAGTTGGCACTTGCTAATTAATCCTTGAGAAAGTTGAGCGAAATGCTAACTCTACAACCAAATGTTTACAACCTTCTTACAACCTCTCTCCCGCCCCTTATATATGGGTCCCACCTACTCTCTCATGCCCCTGCTACATGGGCTCTCCATCCGACCCCACCACTCCCCCCCCCCCCCCCTCCAATCGAATTCCGACATGTGGCGGATATGTGACGGTTGTAAGAAAATTATAAGCATTTGGTTGTAGGCATAGCGAAACTGTAAAATTATCAAGATGATGATTGATGAAGCAAGTACATACCACATTTGAGGAACCGGCTGAACTGGAGAGCTTTGAGGCTAGGCGGCACGATATCGACTTGTTTGATCAATCTAGACAGCAGGATCAACGTGATGAGGTACCTATGAAGAGGAAATCCATGAGAAACGGAAGACATGACGATAATCTAGGACCCGTTTGGTACACTTTAATGTAATCGTAATCGCAATGTAATCATTTTTTTTTTCTTTTTTTATTTGATTATATTGTGATTATGATTACATTACAAAGTCTGTATAAATTAACAAGCATGAGCTAGAGCTTACTGAGAGACGACATGGGCGATAGCTGCACCACTGACTCCCATATGCATGACATAGATCAGAATTGGGTCCAGAATGATGTTGGTTACGTCTCCGGCCACTGCATTGCAAGAAATATAGGAACAATTTGGAATCAAATCGGTCACAAATTGTAACATCGATCAAATGGTAAAACGTAGCATCTACTTAATTAATTACCGGTAGCATACAAAGGAGTCTTCGTGTCCTTGAATCCCCGGAAAACCCCTTGCATTGCCAAGGACAGCAGAACGGCGGGAGCGCCGAGAGACCTCAGTGTCAAGTAGCGATATGCCGGCGCTAGCATCGGGGAACCCTATCGAAAGAGCGAGTAGTACTACTACTTAGTAACGAAGAAGTTGTCGAAAGAGTGACTATACTCTATTGTCAGTCCAAATCAAGAACTGTGAATCATGTACTTACCGATTTTACTCCCATGATGTGCAAGAAGAACTTTGCTGCCAAGACGAGGAAAACAGCTTGCAGAAGGCCTAGCGTTGCACCGACGACCAGAGCTGACGATACCGACGAAATATATCTCCGTTTATTCCTCTGTCTGGATCGATTTGTGAACACGCTTGCGATATACGACAGGCTGCACTTTGTCTTCTCGGCATCTGGAAGAAACATACGAGAATTTTAGAGCCATTCAAACTAATTTCTTCCCATATTGTCAACACAAGTGATTCGTGTGGCATACCATCGCAGGGGGGCAGCTCAGCCACTTCACCGATCACCACAGCAGAGACCTTCTCGAGATCTTCTTCGCTTTCCTGTTCTTCGATAATTCGGCTGCAGATAGCGTCTTCCTCCGCTACGAACGACGTTGTGACGCTAACCAGCGGGTAGATTGCAACTTTGGAGATCTGATTGAATATGGCAATGGAGACCCCCACAGCAGCAAGCTCCACAGAACCTATAATTTCGATTTTTTTTGTTAAAACAGAAGAATATTTGTATCTACCACTATCAATCATGATAATTCGCAAAGATGTGCACGTCATGGACTAATTAGCTACCAATTTGGCCGATGAATGCAGTGTCGACTAGCGAAGCAAGTGGGTCAGCTGCCAAAGCGAGCGCAGCAGGAATGGCTATGCGTGCAATCTCCGATCCCAGGCTATCCAGCTTGAAGACACTCCTGGTTGTTCACAAGCAGGGATAAAATCAATCACTAGCTAGACGAGTGTACAAAGTAAGAATTAAGCAAAGCTACATATCTACAACTTAACAATTGAGTTTTCATATGATCAAAAGATTTTTAGTTATCATGCAGGACGCATGGGCTAACTACTTAACAATGTCATATGGAAATGAAGCAAACTAAATCTTACCGGATGTTCAAGAAGAAAAGGCGAAGGCCCGTCCTGCCCTTCGGTAGCTCCGTTGCCGACAGCGGCTCGACATCCTCGGCGTCGGTACCGTCATCGATGCCCGGCGTCTTCACCTCCGGTGTCACCAGTGCCAATTGCGTCGACAGGCCGTCATCTTCTATGCCGGCTTTGACAGTACTTGTTTTCGGTACTTCGACGGAAACCTGATCGGTTTCCTCCTCGGTGCCTGCCGTTTGTGCTGCCACAGGTGGGTTTGGTTTGTTTTCCATAACGTACAGTAAGGATCGAAAGCAAACACGATCCGAAGCAGCAGCTGGTAAATTATGGAAAATGCTTAGAGAGACAAATAAGACAATACATCAATACAAATGTATGGAACAAAAGTAGTTCGAGAGAAGGCAAATAACCAGAATCTAAAAGTTTTCGAAGGATCGATGATTTCGGATATTTTTAGTATCAGGATCCAATCTTATAGCAAACATCTACGAGTGTGTTCATAAACACTAGCGGAGCGAGCCTATCGACAATTGAAGAATGAAGAGACCGGATTAAATTCAGGAAAATGAAGTAGAACTCCCCGTTGAGTACTAGGAATAATAATCTGACAAATAAGGCAGTCTTTGCTTTCTATACACGTACGTACGGAGCCCATGATGTGTATAAAAAGTTTGGTTGGGGTTTCTTAACTGGGAATTCTATGTATTTGCTAGCTGCATGTTAATGCGAAACCTGTGGTTGCGGGAATCCTGCCAGGTCTGGAGGTGATGACCGGGACTAGCAGGACATGGAGGAGCGGACGGGACGAAAAATCGACAATTATTCACAAAATAGTAATATATGTATATATGGGTGGCACACTCAAGCCTGGAGGAGAGGGTCGGCCTGCCTCAAACGCCACTTACAGTAGAGAGAGACAAGGTCAGTGTAATGTCCCGTCCCGCTCAGCTCAATCGGAGGAATCAAAACGCCAACGGCGTTCGGACTTAGCCATGCAACGGCTGCTCGAAGACCCGCTCGGTCGAGGCGACTCCTCGCACAGGTGAGTGGTTTCGGTGAACTTGTCTCAGCTTGGCCTTCACTATAATAAAACGAAAGTTTTTAAATGCACAAGTAGGCTTGATAATAAAAGAGATGAGTCCACATAGTTAAGAAAATAATCCCAACGTGGGTCAAATTGAGTTAGAACATAGAAAAAGGTCTCACGGTCGGCTTAGAAGTGTGCACTGCGTGCCTTCAAAATGACACTCGATCCTTCGTCCCGTGGCTTGGGAGAAGAAAAGTTGGTTTAAGTTGCTATGAAGTTATGAACTTAGCGTAAGTCATAGGCGTTGCACGCATAAATGCTTAATAAAGCATGCACGGTGCCGTCGTCCAAGGCTTGGCATAGCCATTGCTTGTCCCACGGGTTAAGTTGTATCGCACGACTTGTGGCATAAGTTTAGGCACCCAAAGAACTTGGTTGTTCAAGTCGAACGTACGTGTGCTTCGGCACGAAATGGCGTCGAGTATTAAGTCGTTGGCATAGAGTTGCATAAGTCAGACTTGAGTCGTTTCGAGTTAAGTCAAGAACGTAAGACAAGTTTGGTTAAATCATGTTAAAATTGTGAGACACGGCCTCGATGTTGAAGCACGAACCAAGTCGATGACACGAATCATGTTGTTGCATCCCAAAGTATGGGCCATAAGGCAAGCACGAGTCGGTACGTTGATGTTGCAAGCACGAGATCGATTTAGAGGTATAAGGATAAGGAAGTTATCGATGCGAAAGTACGATAATGGTCTAGAGACACAAATAGGCCAGGCGTCTATGTCCTAAAATCGATCCTAATGCAAGAATAGAAAGACAATCATAAGAGATTATGTTGCACAAAGTAAATAAACGTGTCAGTTTTGTATGGATGGACGAGGAGCTCACACCAATAGTACAGTTGAGTACTGACACCCACACAGTATTTATGTGCAGGCTCAAGTAGAAGTTCGTTGGCGCGGAGCTCGCTTGGATGCATCTAGGCACAAAGTTCTATGGCATTTCGAGACGTGTGGCCGCATGGAGTCTGGACTTATACGAGACATAATGTATGGACATCGTCTATCCGAAGCATCCGCTGGCTCGTCAAATTGTATTGAGAGATGAGAAAGAGTTGAGTGATTCTAAACAGAGAGAAAAATGAGCTTGAGCGATTGTAATCATGGCCTCGTACCACATTGTAATCTTGTTTCAATATCAATAAAGAGCTATTTGAATGACTTGTGTTTTGCTTCAAATTTTCGCTGGTGTTATTCAATGTTTCTGCTTGGGACTTCTGTGTGACGACCCCCGTCGCTTAGTCTGTAATCGGCCGTTATGGAACATGCCTTGCGTGAGCGCAATCTAAGCTCACGCGACATCACGTCTTAGCGAGGACGATTGGTCCTACGGGACCGGGGGCGTGACAGTCAGCAAGGTCTTAGTTAACGGAGTATGGAGGACGGACTTACTCCCGCATATACAGGTGGTATCACACTTGATAACGACATGTACAATTAACAGCCAGCTGACGATGGACAGGTGGGTCTAGGATGCTTCGACCGATGGGAACTTCAAAGCCAGCACCACCTATGAGATTGTTAGGGAGACTCATGAAGACTTTGTTCATGCGGATGTTATCTGGATGAAAGAGATCCCAAGGAAGTTGCAACTATGTTTATACAAGGCTATGTTAGGGAAGCTTCTTACAAATGATAGGATTCAGCGATTTGGGTAGCTGACCCCAGTTGTATAATCTGCGGGCAAGAGACGGAGTCCATTCCGCATTTATTCTTCGGATGCAGTTCTACTCGGAGCGTGTGGGACTCCCAGGCAGCTATCCTCGATATGCAGTCTAGAGAAGAACATGATCTGGTTGGATTAGTTGCGACTTGCAGGGGGTACGAGGTCGAGGCTCGGATTGGTTCAGAGAGACATGTGTTCGTGTCGCATCAGCGGTATGGCATATCTGGAAAGAGCGAAATAATAGGATATTTGATGGTTTATGTACCAACAAGATTGGGATTATACATAATATAGTTGGAGATGTTAGAGGGTGGGTTTGGAGGGCAACCCCTGGTTGTACTGGATTTATGAATTAATACAATTACTCTGTGTGTGTGTGTGTGTGTGTGTGTGTGCGTGCGTGTGCGCGTGTGCGCGCGCACACGTGTGCGTGCGCGCCACTTCTCTTAACAACAAGATCAAGTAAAAAAATACATAGTTTTCTTTAATGTCTTTTCTAAGATTCCAAAGTTGTCAAACCTCCTTTGATCTCGAAGAGGTAAAGATATTTTCCAAAATATAACAGGAAAAACTCCAAGTTTTCAATTTGAAAAGATTTAAAAAGAAAAATAATAATTAAGTATTCCATGTCAAATCAATTAAAATAATATTTTCAGATAATTCTTTTAGAAAGTTTAACTTTGTCGTTTCCAACTGAAAGAAGACTACGTGACTCTTCAGAACAATTTATGCATGACAGTTTTTTTCCCATAATATCACGTAACACGAGAATTGTTAGGTAGTGAAACTATTTCCTTGCAAAAGATCGACGATAATTCACAAAGTAGCAATTACTTTACATATACGATAGTATTTTACATCATTTTCCTTAACAATAAGATTAAGCAGAAAAAACACTAATTAGTTTTCTTTTATGTTTTTTCTAAGAGTTCAAAAGTTGTCCAACCTCCATTGATCTGAAAGAGGTAAAGAATTTTCAATTTAAAATGACTAAAAGGAAGAAATATTTTAAGTAATCCATGTACAATCAATTTAAAATAAAACATACAAATGTATGTGTTCTCATATATTCATGTACATTTGGTCAACAACAATCCATCCCCATTGGAAATAGCTAATAAACTTTAAAATACACAACAAACAACTCGATCTAATCACCAATCAGTTTGGAAATGAGTTAATCAAAGTATCAAACCTATCTACTAGTCCAATTTCTTACATAATAATGTTTTTTTTTTTTTTTTTTTTACTTCGTATCAAGATTAAATATATCTTCAAATTCACAAAAAGACTAAGATTATCATTAGATCTATAAACAAGTGATACAAGAATAAAATTTGGCAAGAACTCGGAAAAATGAAACTAGAGACTTACCAATCAACAAATGAAGTTTTTATGCTCTCTCTCTCTCTCTCTCTCTCTCTCTCTCTCTCTCTCTCTCTTCCAAGCAAGGAAAAATGATGAGAGAAGTGAGATGAAGGAAGTTTGCATGCCACATTCTTACTAATATAATGTGCCTCTCCTCTCCATCAATCCATTGTTTGTCTTTTCCTACAATTTGGGTTTATTACACCACTAACCGTACTCATTCATTGACACGCGCCGCATGCAACCTCGAGTGCAACGGATGCATGCACGCTATCCATACACCGTTCTAGACTAAATCCCATCAACTTTTCCATTTCGTTTTGGGTTCTTCTTTCCTTTTGGGTGATTCAAAGTTGGATCACGAATGCAATTAATTATTCACTTTCCAATTTATTATCACTTTTTAAAATATATTGTCAGTAGTAAATCTAATTGAAGTTCTATATAATTGTAGTTTTACTTGAACAATAAATGTCTTACTTGATTAAGGACCAAGCAAATTAAGACTAAAACTTGTTTTAAAGATTAATATGATTATTACAAAATACTACAGTCAGACTGAAACTAACCCACATTAAGAAGCCATGAAGCTTTAGGTACAAAAATAGAAAGAAAGAAAAAAAAATTCATGACGAAACAAAACAAATTAAAGCGGTTTTTGGTAAGAAAAGCAAGAAGCAAGCAAACAAGAGAAACTTAACCTGACTTGGAACCACAGTCAAACATATGGCGATACTCATGAAGGAGATGAGTTGAAACATAATTCATATATCGGTCGCCCATGTCTTTATGTATATTACAGCCTGTTTTTTTATTATTATTTTTTGCTTATATTCACATTCATATTCATACTTTTTTGGAAAAATTTGAGTGGCACCCCACATTTGTTACGCTTATTTAAGGTGCACCCCACATGATTACATTAATGCATAACACCCCCCACTTTGGACGGTTTCTGTCTAAAACTAACGGTCAACCCCGTTGACCAATTTTTTTTGACGAAAATACCCCCCATCACCATCATCATCATCATCATCATCAACTCATCACCACCACCATCCACCATCATCACCGCCCCCCCCCCCTCCCGCTCCGCCCCCCCCCCCCCCTCCCGCTCCGCCCCCTAGCCCCCACCGCCGCGCGCTGCTGCTGCCGCCGCGCGCTGCTGCTGCCGCCGCGCGCTGCTGCTGCTGCCGCCGCCGCCGCGCGCTGTTGCTGTCGACGCCGCCGCGCGCTGCTGCTGCTGCTGCCGCCGCCGCGCGCTGCTGCTAGGGGGCGGAGCGGGAGGGGGGGCGGTGATGATGGTTGATGGTGGTGGTGGTGATGATGATGATGTTGGTGATGGTGGTGGTGGTGATGGCCGGGGGGGTGGAGGGGGGCGGTGCGGCGAGGTCGGGGAGGGGGTGGGGGAGAGCGGCGACGCCGTGGAGGGGGCCGAGCACGGCGGGGGGCGGAGGACGGGCAGCCATGTGTGACGGGAAGGGGGGACACAAAAGGAGACAAGGGCATTTTCGTCAAAAAAAAAATTTGATCGTTAGTTTAGACAGAAACTGTCCAAAGTGGGGGGTGTTATGCATTAATGTAATCATGTGGGGTGCACCTTAAATAAGCGTAACAAATGTGGGGTGCCACTCAAATTTTTCCTATTTTTTTTTGAAGTTTCTTTTGCTCGCCTTGTTTAGTAATGGACACCTCTACTCTTGTTCATAAATAAGGTTTCACTCCGGATCACTTTCAAAATATTACTTTATTTTATTATTATTGTTTTGAGAATGTAAGAGTAGGTAAATGATTAGTATGTTTCCTTAGAGCATCATTAGTAAGTTGGGACTCTCAAATACAATTTGGGATCCAAAATTTCAACAACAAAAAAGATAAATGTAGAATGGGTTTGATTTGTATGAGAATAATAGAAATGATAAAGTGAACTCCGATCCCAAAAATTGTGTGGTCAAAAATTGATGTGAAAAAAAAATAATATAAAGTCTAAAATCTAGAAACTTTGGGTTCCAAACTGGAACTTACTACTCAGGGGCGGCCCTGGCCCAGGGCAGACCGGGCGACGGCCCAGGGTCCCCCTGAGGAAAGGGGGCACCAACATGGAACTATCTATACTAGAACTAATATGTATTATGTGTATATTTTTTTTAGCAAAAAGCATTGTGGTGTAGTGGTTACAATGCTAGACTTATACTTAATAGGTCCTTGGTTCAAATCTTGACTACAACAAATTTTTTTTTATTTATATTTTTTTTACATTATGTATGAGGGCCCATTTTGAAAGTTTCGCCTCGGACCTCCAATTGCTCAGGACCGGCCCTGTTACTACTCTACAAAATGAGTTACTACAATCCAGAATCTAGAAATTGGGAGGCCAAACCCTTAGCACCTTTGGATGGGATGGGACCAAAATTGTAGAAATTGAAACTATAGATGAGACTTACTATTCTACAAAATAAACTCCTACATTCTAAATCTAGAATCTAGAAAATGGGACGAGCCTTACTAATGATGCTCTTAGAGGGCATACCTAATTTCCAAAAATTATATATTCCCACAAATAGAGTAAATAATTTCTTCCCACGGTCAATTTCTGAAATGAAAATAAAATAGCGGAATCAAAAAAAAAATCTATGATTATGAAAATAGCAATTTTTCCATATTTCTCTTAGTAAGTTAAGTTTGCCGTTTTCATCGAAAAAAATGTTATATAAGCCCCTGAGCAATCTACGTTTAGGTACTGAAACTCTTTCCTCACGAAAAATCGATAAATAATATATATATATATATATATATATATATATATATATATATATATATATATATATATATATATATATATATATATATATATAAAATGAGACTTCAAAACGGCTCAAAAGTGAGTCGTCTAAGCTGTCATTATATCACGGTCCATTTTATTTTAAAAAAAAATTATGTAAAAAATTGTTGAAAAAAGTAAAAATTTGTCAGAATGGAGAATCGAACTCAACCAAATAAGAAAAATACCTTGCACCTTAACCACATGAGTTAGAAGAGTTATTTAACTATAATTGAATAATATTCTTATTATACGTACAAAGTACATACATTTACTAGTGAATATATATATATATATATATATATATATATATATATATATATATATATATATATGGAAAAATTTATGAAATGTCCAAAAAAATGAAAAAGTTTTATGAAAAACCTACCGCGCAATAACATTTCATCGCGTCCCCAGAATTAGCAAAAATATATATACAGAGGGTTCCGAATGACCTTTTTGCCCTTCCTTCTAATTTATTGAAAACACCCACGAAACTACTCTTAAAAAAACGTTTCGATACTTCATTTTCTTCCAAACGCTGCTCACTTTCGAATCTAGGTTTTCTCCTCAAAAAGTTCAAAAACTCGTCGAAAAATTTCGGAAAGACCGAGACAAACGGCAAAAGTGCTAAAACGGAGGTCAAAACATTATTTTTTTACGATTCTAAAATTTCGGAATGCCGACTTATGAAGAAGCGGTTAATCTCAGGCTCCTCGAAGATACGCTCATTTTGCGACAAACCGGACCTCGTTTCGACCTCCCAGACAAAAGTTATGGCCCTCCAAAGTTTTAACTGACCATAAAACGTAGGAGAATGTCCATTCTCCGTGTTAGAACACGAAGAATATTAATTTCGCATGAGGGTGGCCATTCTCCGTGTTAGTAACACGGAGAATGTCATTCTCCGTCTTAATTTACACGGAGAATGACCATTCTCTGTGTTAATAACACGGAGAATGACATTCTCCGTCTTAATTTACACGGAGAATGGTGCTAAATTATACGGAGAATGGTCATTCCAGTGTTAAAACGCAGGAGAATGGCCATTCTGGAGAATGTCATTCTCCGTGTAAATTAACACGAAGAATGACATTCTCCGTGTTAATTTACACGGAGAATGGTCATTCCCAGTGTTAAAACGTAGGAGAATGACCATTCTCGGTGCTAAATTACACAGAGAATGGTCATTCTCCGTGTTAAATGACACGAAGAATGATCATTCAAATGTTAAAACACAGGAGAATGCCATTCTCCGTGTTAATTTACACGGAGAATGGAATTTTCCTTGTTAAAATGCAGGAGAATGACAATTCTTCGTGTTATATCGACGGAGAACAGTTGACAAAAATCTAATTTTTTATTTTTTTATTTTGTGAATTTTTTTTTGACATGAATAAAGATTCAAGAGTTTTCGTTCTTCTTTCAAAACGATGCTAACTCTTATGGAAAAGAAGAAGAAGATATTCTCTCCATAATTGACCTAATTGTCGGAAAAGAAGAAGAAGAAGAAAACGAACGATGATCGGAGTTCGACTGAAAAAAAAAAGCACGGTGAACTACGAACGATATTTGCGATCTCTGCTGAAGATGAGAGCAATGTGATTCAGATCTCTCGTGAAAAAGAAGAAGAAGAAGAAGATGAGAATCACAATCCAAATCTGAGTTTGTGCGGAGGGGTAGTTATGATATTAATTTTGTAAATACATAGCATCTAAAGGGAACCTTGGAATAGTTAACGTGAAAATATATAATTCTGGGCATTTCATAAAACCCATCCTGCGGGTGGATTTTTTCATAAAAAGCAATCTCGAAATTGAATTTCTCAACAATTTTCAGTATATATATATATATATATATATATATATATATATATATAGAGAGAGAGAGAGAGAGAGAGAGAGAGAGAGAGAGAGAGAGAGAGAAACCCAATTGCTGAGAAACCCAATTTCGGGGTGGGCTTTTATGAAATGCCCACCCGCTGGATAAGTTTTATGAAATACCCAGAATTAAGTATTTTCACGTTAAATATTCCAAGATTCCCTTTTAGATGCCACCCGCTAGAAACTGCTATTTTTATAATACCGAAACTACCCCTCCGCGCGAATTGGTCATCTATATGTATTTGAATTCAAAAAACTCAGATCTTGATTGTGATTTTCGTCTTCTTCTTCACTGGAAATCTGAATTCCATTGCTCTCATCTTCAGCAGAGATCGCAAAAATCGTTCGTAGTTCGGTGTGCTTTTCTAAAGTCGAACTCAGATCATCGCTCGTCATCATCATCATCATCATCATCTTCATCTTCATCGTGGAGACATTTGAAGTTTTCCGACAATTAGGTCAATTGTGGAGAGAATATCTTTCTTCTTCTTTTCCATCAGAATTATCATCGTTTTGAAAGAAGAACGAAACTCTTTGTTCATGAAAAAAAACTAAATTACACGGAGAATGCCATTCTCCGTTTTATTTAAAACGGAGAATGCCGTTCTCCGTGTTTCTAACACGGAGAATGGTCATTCTCCTGCGTTTTAACACTGGAATGACCATTCTCCGTGCTAAATTACACGGAGAATGACCATTCTTCGTTTTATTTAACACGGAGAATGGTCATTCTCCTGCGTTTTAACACTAGAATGACCATTCTCCGTGTTAAATAAAACGGAGAATGTCATTCTCCGTGTTAAATAAAACGGAGAATGACATTCTCCGTCTTAATGTAGCACGGAGAATGGCCATTCTCCGTTTAAATTAAGACGGAGAATGTCATTCTCCGTTTTATTTAACACGGAGAATGACATTCTCCGTTTAAATTAAGACGGAGAATGTCATTCTCCGTTTTATTTAACACGGAGAATGACATTCTCCGTTTAAATTAAGACGGAGAATGTCATTCTCCGTTTTGTTTAACACGGAGAATGACATTTTCCGTTTTATTTAACACGGAGAATGACATTCTCCGTGTTTCTAACACGGAGAATGGTCATTCTCTTGCGTTTTAACACTGGAATGACCATTCTCCGTGTAAACTAAGACGGAGAATGACCATTCTCCGTCTAAATTATGACGGAGAATGACCATTCTCCGTGTAACTTTCAGGACGGAGAATGACATTCTCCGTCTTAATTAAGACGGAGAATGGTCATTCTCCGTGTAAATTAAGACGGAGAATACCATTCTCCGTGTTACTAATACGGAGAATGACCACCCTCATGTGAAATTAACATTTTTCGTGTTCTAACACGGAGAATGGCCATTCTCCTGCATTTTATGGTCAGCTGAAACTTTAGAGGGCCATAACTTTTGACTGGGAGGTCGAAACGAGGTCCCGTTTGTCGCAAAATGAGCGTATCGTCGAGGAGACTGAAAGTAACAGCTTCATAGTTAAACGGCCTTCCGAAATTTTAGATTCGCAAAAAATTGATGTTTGGACCTCCGTTTTAGCATTTTTGTCGTTTGTCCCAGTCTTTCCGAAATTTTTCGACGAGTTTTTGAAGATTTTTGAGGAGAAAACCTAGATTCGAAAGTGAGCAGCGTAAGGAAGAAGATGAAGTATCGAAACTTTTTTTTAAGGACAGTTTCGTGGGTGTTTTCAATAAATTAAAAGGAAGGGCAAAAGGGTCATTTGGAACCCGCTTTGGATAAGTTTCTCTAATTCTGGGCACGCGATGAAAGTTTTTTTAGCGGTGGGTTTTACATAAAACTTTTTTAGTTTTTGGACATTTCATAAATCTTCCCTATATATATATATATATATATATATATATATATATATATATATATAGAGAGAGAGAGAGAGAGAGAGAGAGAGAGAGAGAGGAGAAGGTAATTATCATATATGTGAAAATAAAGCTAGCTACACCCTTTGTCTAGATACCCATGGCTAGATACCTAGACATGGCACCGAAATCTTAACTAATCTAACAAGGGTTATCACAATGGCTCACTATATTGTCAAGCTCTATATAGGCTAGACGACTAGATACGACGAGGATGGCGTCCTTTGGGGATAGGAGAGCTGGGAGGGCGAGTAACTACCAGCATTTTCTTCGAGTTCCCTTTCTTTCCCTGCATATCACTTTTTGAACTTTCGTTGTGCTTCCCACAGTGGATTTATCATTGCAAGTTTACCGCTTGAGAAGTTCTTAAGAGGTACTACCAAAATATGTTTCCTCAGAAGAAGTCAGGAGGCCACACATTCTTCCACATTAGACAATCGATCCCTTATCAATGTGCTCCGTCCCGTGATCACTCACGATGGATGGGATTAAGCCTGGAAGTCATCGTGAACAACCCAGGTAAGGAGACAATCGGATAGCCCATCTATCGAGCCATTTAATTTTTTTAAGTCTGGATCACTAGGAACCTTGGTTCCCTCAAGGGGGGCTTAAAGTCTCGAAGTCGTCATGAATGAGTTGGGGGTGAATTTGGAGGATGACTTTGATCGGGCTCTTCACAGATAGTTAGTCACATGAGGGTTCCTTCGCTCTCCTTCTGTTGGAGTGTTCAGTCTGGATTTGGTAATAGCATATTTATAAAATCCAAATATGATTAAATATTTGATTTAATTTTATTTGGATGTCCATAATTAGTGCTGGACTATTTTAGATATAATATGATTCTTATTTGAGGATATGATTCTTATTTGAGGGTTTCCTATTTAAGTGATCCTATTATAATATAAAATAAGATGTTGATGGCTATTTTAGGTGTAGTAGAATTCTTATTTGAGGGCTTTCTATTTAAGAAATCCTATTATGATGTAAAATAGGTTTTTCTCATCATATATATATGGGGTGAGGGTGGAGGCACAAAGCACAGCACAAAAATAACTTCGGTTAGGAAGATTGCTACGGATTGATGAACGATTTCAATTGTGAGGGGGTTGAATCTATTAGGACAAAAGGGTTCAACATTAGTTTTTGTCAATCTTGTAATTTCATCTGAGTTATAGAAATTGAGATTTGTCCAGGTGACGTAGTCACCGCCATATACTTGTCTTTATCTGTGCTTGGTGTCCGTTAGACGGGGGTTGGTTATTTCAGGTGAGTTGACCTAAGTTTTCGCTGCGACAACGTCTCAAACACGGTATCGGAGCGCAGGAGGACGTATCCGATTCCCAACACATGCAACCTCGAGTGCAACGGATGAGGCACACTATCAGGAGCGGATCCAGAAACTGTAGCTGGGATGGACTACCATAAATTTGGATGGACTAGAAGTGGATTAACTCAAGTCCACCCCCAACCAAAGCTTGAATCCGCCCTGCACACTATCCATCCCGTTCTAAAGACTAAATCCCATCAACTTTCCATTTTATTTTTGGTTCATCTTTACTTTTGGGTGTTCAAAGTTGAATCATGAATGCAATTAGTTATCACTTTCCAAATTTACTATCATTTAAAAAAATCGAAGTAGGTAAATTTTATTAGGCCCCATATTTTTTTTAATGTGGCCCCATTTTTTAAATTCGTTGACATAATAACAAGTTGGTTTTCTTTAATTCGCATCCTTTCGTTTTCTATAAGTAGCATTATTTATTGAGCTTTGCTATGCCTACAACCAATATTTACAATCCCTTTACAACATGCCACGTGTCGGGCTTCAATTGGAGGAGAAAGTGAAATGGTGGGGTCGGGTGGGGCCCATGTAGCAGGGGGGGTTAGAGGGGTGGTAGGACCCGGTGGGACCCATGTGTAAGGGGTGGAGAGAGTGGTTGTAAGAAGGTTGTAAGAAGCTGGTTGTAGACTTAGCATTTATTTATTTGAAGCTGTATAGATTGCAGTTTTACTTGAACAATAAAAGTCTTGCTTGATTAAGGACCAATAAAATTATGACTACAACTTTGTTATAAGGCCATCTCCAATGGGGGTTTCTATCTCCCTTATCTATAGGGTATAAACCTTTCTAAAAAAAATTCTCCCAAGGACTGGTTTTTATCCCAATTTTTTTTCTACCTGACTCTGATGTAGGATGGAGAATTTTTATGAGAGTTTCTACATGTATAAATTCTCACAGAATTTTTTTTATCTTAATATCGGACCCCCATTTTCAAGTTAAATCATAAAATTTTCTATCTTAATATTCTTCATCTTAATATTAGTCAGCATCACGTATAGATTCTGCCAACTATGATAGAAATTTCTTATAGTACAATGCCATGTAGTATAGAGACTCAAATTTAGAAATTCCATTCGAGATAATCTAATAGCAACTAGCCCACATTAATTTAGAAATTCCATTAAGAGTAATATGATTACTATAAATTACTACGGTCAAATAGCAACTAGCCCACATTAATTACAAAACAAAGTCAAGAAGCTTGAGAAGAAGAAGAAGAAGAGTGGGAGGAGAAAATTCATGGCGAAACAAAACAAATTAAAGCAAATTTTGGTAAGAAAAGCAAGAAGCAAGCAAACAAGAGGAAGTTAACCTGACTTGAACCAAATGGAGCCACAGTCAAACACATGGCGATACTCATGAAGGACATGAGTTGAAACATGATTTATATATCGGTCACCCATGTCTTTATATACATTACAACCTATTTCTTGCTTATCTTCACATTCATATTAATAAAACTTTTTTTTTAAAAGTTTTTTCCCTCCTTGTTTAGTAATGGATAAATATAATCGACGTTATTTTTTGTCAAAAAAGATAAATACAACGGATGGTCAGGATTAAAACACCTAAGCATATCTAATAGTTTAGAACTCATCGTCTCTCTTTACTTAATTAAATTTATTTTTCCTCTTTGTTTTATTATTATGTCTAAGTACTTAGTCCCACCCTCACTACTTAATTAATCGAAAATGATATTTTGTTCGTAGTTTGTAACCGCGGACGTGACCGTCGGCCGACGTGGCCAACCATTGGCCTCCCTGCTATCTTCGGGTCCCACCCGGACCAGAGGGCCAATGGCCGACCGCCATGTCGGCCGACGGTCACGCCCGCGGTTGCAAACTGCGGGCAACGTAGCAGCTCCGTTAATTAATCCTCTCTCTCTCTCCCTGTTTAATTATTTTGGTAATTAATTAATAGTTGTTCCATAATTTCGTAGATAAATTCATGTTTAAGATGATTAATTGATTGGTTCTCTATTTTTTAACTTTTTAGTCTTAAAATTTTAAATCATACATAAACATTACTAAAATTCTAATTAAATCTTAAATTTATTTCATTGTGTTGTATATGTTCATTTTGCTTATTATCATTCATAGATTTAATTCATTTAGAATGTACTTTACTTTAAAATTTATTTATTGTTATTTATTATTATTTATTGAATAAAATAAAATATTTGAAAAAGTGTCGAGAGGTACGAGTCATGGTGCCAACGACATGCATCACCGACTAGTTTAATGTCAATTTTTTTTTACATAATTTATACACTCCAAAAAATATCATTTGTTACACCAAACATGGTAATATAAATGTTTCCATGAATTTGATTCCAAAGAATTTGGTATCTAGAATTATGTGATTCCGAGCTATAAAACGTTACGCATACTATAAACCCCCTCTCTTATTTTTAAGGTTGCGCTCAGTAATTGGATTGTAATATAGTCAAAAATTAACATCTCTCTTCGATCATGAAATTCATCAAAAAAATTATATTTCCTTGTTATCAGAAATTTAGAATTCATGTACAAAATAGAAGTAATTTATATTTAGTGGCCTTCAAATCTAAAGCGTGTTATAGTTTAATTGGTTATGATACAAGCTTATTATCTAGTTAATATACTCGAACTAGAACCAACCTAAAACTGTCCCAACCCGAACCAAGTCCGAATCTGATTGACTCTAACTCCACTCTATTCAACTAATCCAAATTCGATTCCAACAAGACATGCTTCAAATGATTATTGAAAAGCTGTATTCATAGAAAAAGAGTAAAGTAAGTAAATCCAAAATATGAAACAAACATAATAATTAATTTTTCCTACTTAATTACTTTCCTAAGAATTTGGAAGGGGAAAAAAAAACTCTTTACCATAGGCACCTTAAATGTTATTTTAGTCGAAGAAAAGTGAATCAAATGAGAATTTAGGTTATTGTTTGATACTTTTTAGGTTGGTTGGTAAGAAATTAAGAAAATGAAATCCTTTGTAAACAACAAAATTTTTGCATCAAAAAACCTCTTTTTTTTTTCCTTTACTTTTCAGTAAACAAAATTAAGGATTCTCATGATAAAAAAAAATTATACGCATAATTAGATATGCATGTTATCAAGTGTTGTCTTTGGACCTACAATTAGTCCAACCGATCCAGGTCTTGGATTGGAGCTCTGCCCATATACAATAAGCTTTGGGCTTGATTTTTATGGCCTGCTTTTAATGCATTGTTTGGTTCGCGGAAATAAATGAAAGGAAATGAAATTAATATTTGGTTCTTTCATTTTCTTTGAAAATTTATCGTTTTTATCATTTTTTTTCGGTGTTGGAAAAGATTAAAAAATATAATTGGAATAAATCTTTGAGTAGTTTTAGGGTGGTGCTATTAACACTCATAAAATGTTATTCTGCACTCATCTTTAATTTTATATCATTCAAATTCAATTCTACCCCTGCATTAAATATGACATTAATTTATACATGACATATACATGCATAGAAGGAGGAGTGCCGGATGACATTTTAGGAGTGCCAATAATATTAATACAAGGATAAATTTGGAATTTGAATGATAAAAAAATTTAAAGATGAGTGCAGGATGACATTTTAGGAGTGTTAATAGCACCACCATAGATTTATCCTAATTTTTTTATTTTGCAATATATGCATGAAATTTTGGGAGAAAAAGTGAATGATTGAAGTGGGCGGCGGAACCAATTTTCTTCTTATTTTTCTTTCCTCTGGGAACTAATTTTCTTTCTGCTATATTTTTGGCATCCAAATAGAGAAAACGAGTGACTTTCGCGGAGGCCTCGTTTGGCTCACGGAAAGGAAATGAATTCCTTTGTATTTTTCATAGGAATGGAAAAGTAGGATTCCTGTCACATTTCCTTTCCGTTGTTTGGTAAAACAAGAAAAGTACCTAGGAAAGGAAAACAAAATATAACAATGTTCCAATACCTTTTAAAATAAAAAATAATATTATAAAAAATAATATTAATGGTAAAATAAGCAATGACACATTGTTACTTTTGTCATAACTTTTGTAATAAATGTTGGGAAATGAGGAGGAAAAATCAATCCCATCGTCTTGAGTGGAACCATATTCCCACCAATTTTTTCCATTGTCAGAAAATTGATTCCCAAGTTTGTGGCTATCAAAAAAAAAAAGAAACTAACTTTCCTTTTTTGGTTTCTTAAATCCGTGAACCAAACCATGCCAAAGAGTGAACACTATCAGCCCAAGTTGCTTTCAAGTTTACTCGGGTGAGATCAGATCGTACTATGATCTGATCCGCATGTATTCAAAAAGTCAAAACGGTTGTTCTTCCATTCTCTCTCTCTTTTGCTACATGGCAGAAGGAGCTCTCTATGAAGTCCTGAGCGAGCGACGAGTAAAACTTTGATACCGAAGGGGGTATCAAAGTTTTGATACCCCCTATGTATGACAAGTGGGCCTCCTCAATATTTATATATATATATATATATATATATATATATATATATATATATATATATATATATACACATTTTACGAAGAGGGAGGAGGCCCACATGTCATACATAGGGGGTTTCGGTATCAAAGTTTTCTCCGCGAGCGACAATTTGGGTGCTCCCTTGACTTGCTCAATCTAACTTAAGCTGGTAGGCCAGTTTGAGCTAAGCGTTCGAGCCCAACTTGGGATATTGGGCCTTCTTTGTGTAATATAAATACCATTTTGACATATTTTTGAATAAATGTATGATACTATGATAAATCATAGCATAATACTTGGTATACTTTTATTAAATTTAAGACCCACCATTAAAATGAAAAAAAAAATAGGAAAATTTAGGAGATCACACTAAAATGAAAAACCTAGACAAGTTATTTTTTCTTGATATCAAATTAATTGTCAAATGGAAAAAATGTATTAAAAAAAATGCATGCTGTTTTTTTTTTCTTTTTTGGCCCACAGTGCTGGGTCATACTAAATTCTTTTATTTTTTAGAAAAAAAATGTTGCATAAATTCCTTTATTGTTTCCGGTGTATATCATGTAAGGATTAGACAGAACAATCGTTAACCACCGATCCCATAAAGAAAACACAAACCGCAATCTACTACGAGGCAAGAACAAACACGCACAGTCTTGGTGGCTATGGCTATTCGGACAAGTCTCAATCTTTATACATGAAAAGATTGCGACAAAAATATTGCAAATACAGTGATACACTATAACGTTGATGCTCTTGCCCCAAGAGTCGACCACGTACTCTTTTCAAGAGAGCTAAAATAATGAAGATCGTATGAATAAAATTTTTCAGAAAATCTAGATCCCGTACTAAACTGCCTCCACAAGAACTTTACATGAATTTTGCCTGCAGTACTCACGCTCAAAAATATTTAAAATTTTGTTTATATTTCAGTCCAAATATTTTGGCCAAATTGACCCCAGTCGACTCTACGACAAGTCTTGTCGACTTCGCGACTGCTCCAATCCACATTTGATAGTTTGTATTTCCAAAAAAAACATCCCCGATAGTCTAATAAGAGGATGTTTGCCCCAATATTTTAAAAATCGGACTGAAAATCGAGGATTGGGTTGGATCAAATCGGTTCAACCATTAGATTAATCCGTTGAACCAGTTATAAACTTATAATCTTACACTGAATATATTACATAGTACACAGCTACACATGCACTACTTATAAGTTCTATGCGACTTTAGTTCTCTTTTAGTAAGTTGGTACTATTGTTGAAATTTGGTAGTTTCAACTAGCTTTTAGTTTTAACCAAAAAAATTGGAAAGTCAGAGTCAAATTGGTTCAAAATAATTTGGACCGTTAAAAATTCATCCAAAAACTCGGATCCTGCAGTAAACTGTCCCGACTAGAATTTTGCAGGAATTTCGATTTCTCCCCACTACTCGCACTCTAAAAAAATCCAAATTTTCTGTCAGAATTCTGGTCCAAATATTTTGGCCAAATTGACCCCAACCGACTCTCCGATCGCTCCAGACTGCTCAAATCCACCTCTTAGAGCATCATTAGTAAGGCCGATCCCAATTTATAGATTCTAGATTTAGAATGTAAGAGCTCATTTTCTAGAATAGTAAGATCCATCTTAGGTTTCAATTTCTAAATTTTCAGGCCCAACCCACCCCCACGTTAGCTATAGGTTGGACTTGAAAATTTCTAGATTCATAATATAGAAAATTATTTTGTAGAATAGTAAGTCCCAAATTTTTTTCTATAGGCTAGATTTCCAACATACACCCAAGTGAAAGTTAATTTCGTCTAGAAAATAAGCATTTATGTAAACCACCCTTGAAACTGTAAACAAATTTATACGATAAAGCAAATTTGCAAATATTATTATAAATATATTTTATTTCTCTTTGCCGCAACTTCAAGTTCCTCTTTCTTGTGACAGAGTGATACAAAATTATTATCGTGCAAAAGATGCACTTATTAAGGAATCTTGTGGCTAAACCTTTTAAGTGAAAGACATGCAAAAAGCTCTTTAGAGCACTACAACTTCCATACATTCTATGTAGAAGAGAATTTTTTTTTGTCCCATCTCAACTTAGGCAACTTTGACTTTCTATGAATACCCTCATTTCCTATCATATATTTCAATTTTTCGTAATTCTAACTAAATACATTCATATCCAAGACAGATTGGACAATGACCCACAAATTATAAACACTAACATGAACATATCTATAATAGAACAAGTAAGAACCATGGGCCATCTTTAATCCCAAAAAGTTGTTTTGTAGTGGCTGTTATGTTAGCCTTACATGTTAGAGATCCTTAGTTCAAATCGCAATAACAATTATTTTGTTATATTTTTTTTTTTCCTTACATCATGTATATGGATCTCATTTTGAAAGTTTGTCTCGGACTCCCATGATATGTTATAGACATTATTTTTAGATGTTCAATATTTTGCCTCATAAAGCATGTGACAAGTGCTAGTGATCTATGACAAACTCCTTTTTGTGGCATACTCGTACCGAATTGCATGGTGCTCTCGTGAATATGTATATATTATTATTTATTTTTGGGTTAATTAGCCTTTAGACCCTGGATTTTATATCAGTTTAGATTTAAGTCCTAACATGTTCAGTTGGAAAGTTTGGACGCTGAATTATTATTTTTTTGTTTTATTTTTTCATTATACCCTCATTTTAAATATGGGTTTGTTTTGCACTTGTACTCATATTGAGGGTAAAATGGAAAAAATAATATAAAAAATAAAAATTCAGAATCTAAATTTTTTAATTAAACATGTCAGGGTTAAACTATAAGCTGGTATAAAATTCAGGGTCTAAACGTTAATTGGCCATTTATTTTTATAAGAATATATTGGAACATGTCTCAAAAGGTTGTAGGTTGTAGGTATGGCTCAAAATTGAACGAACGAGCTCGGACAAAGTGTGTTCGAACTCGGTTCGACTAAGCTTCGAACGAGTTTGATTCGAGCCGATCTTAAAGTTGATGGGATGTTTAAACTCGGTTCGATCAGTGAGTACTCGAAAGAATCGAGTTCAACTAGATTTAGCTAGCAAGTTCGGACAAACACGAACCTAGCCCAAGCCAAAGTCTCATTAAACCTACTATATAAAACCACCACAATATTGCTCTCAAGTTTTAAAGACTTTTTTTTTTGAATTACTTATGCTCTTTATATCTAAATTTATAATCAAACCCCAGTGCATCAAAGCGTCTTCTAGGCACAATTATTATGATTTGAGAGAGACTAGAGAGGGGTGATACAATACAATGTAACATACAAATACTAGAGGAAGTCCTACTACGAGAAACCGAGCCGCTTGAGCCCGTTCGCGAACAAGACCGAGTCGAACAACCTATGGTCGAACTCAGTTCAAGCACCCCTTCGACCAGAAAAAAAAAAAAACGATCGAGCTCGGTACCGACCAGTCCACGAGCGAGCTTCGAACCGAACTCGGACCGAGCCGAACGCAAGCTGTTTGAATCGTTTTACAACCCTACTTATAGGTGCATTTCGGAAGAAGAGCCGAATTTACGCAACAATATATTTTTATTTTAATACATGTTGGAAGATTTAAACTTGATTCCGATACAAGACAACTTTAGTTATATATTTATATTCTAACCATTACAAAGACCCAAGGGGCAAACATACCTCAGTTGCAACCTTCCCTAGAATGATCCTCCTCAGTCCTTGGCCAATACTCTGTACTCCCTGCTACCAAGTACACACACAATTTCTCAATCAGCCCTAGTGAGCTATTTAAAGGGCCACGCTTCCACTCTATACTGCATGCTTTGGTCCAGCTAGGAACTCCACCCCCCCCTTAAGTCCCGAGGACCCCTGTCTTATTTTAAGGGCACAAACCCATCCCGACTCTCTCAACACAAACACTTGTCTATACTGTTTGCTGACTTGTCAATCTTCGATTGGTCCTCGGTCGCAGGGCCCCGAGCACCTGCCAGTCGGTGCCTGACACATCATCGACCGGCTCGGCTTTGTTAGGTCACCGATGATCAGTGCGGAGTCTCTCTTAATTTTCTTTGGAGAATGATATAATGATAGAAAATGATGGGAGTTGGGTTGTGGTTACAGTTGAGAGCTCACTCACTTCGCACCACCTATAGAAGTAGCACTACTTGCACGGGCAGGCTTATTCTCACAATTATTTAGCGCTGATTAGCGTTCGTCATCAGGAAGCAAAGTAGGAGATTATTAGTATAAGCGTGTGGTCGGCACACTCTTAAACATTTTTTTTTAATCAACCCCTTGCACTTTCGTGCATAATATATCTGTGACATTGACGTGTGTGCTTCTGTCACATGGATATAGGACACTATCCTGCTCAGCGAAGGACTTTAAGAGAGAGAGAGAGATATGGATCAACCTTAAATATAAAAAAAAAGTAAAATTTAATTACAATTTGATACCCTCAACTATTTCAGTTTTAAACTTGAATTCTTAAAATTTTTTACTCGATAACTTAGTACCTTGAAAAAAATTTGGACAAAAATATCCCTAATCTAAACTTAAAATTTTTTTGAGATCAGTTTGAAAAAATTAAATAGTTGATGGTATCAAGTTGTCGAGTAAAAAAATTTAGGGTATCAAGTTAAAAAACTACAATTGTTGAGGGTATCAAGTTGCAATTAATCTAAAAAGTAAAAAATAAAAAAATTATGGTTTACTCGGTTCGCATTTGTCCTTCAGTATGTGTTTGTTTATATATATATATATATATATATATATATATATATATATATATATATATATATATATATATATATATATAGGGAGCGGATCAAAAGTCTCCTTTAGAAAACCACCTAAAAATTTTTCTCACTCTAATTCGTAATTTAATGTTAATATTAATGTAAATATTAATGTTAATAGTAATGTTAATATTAACATTAAATACTAAAATTAACATTAAATTTAACATTAAAATTAATATTAACATTAACATTAATATTAACATTAACATTAATATTAATATTAAAAAAATAAAAAAATTAATATTAACATTAATATTAATATTAATATTAACATTAATATTACAAATTAGTTATTAGAAAAAAAATTAGTATGGTCAGTTAATTCCACTTGTTTCTGAGTTATGTCCACCCCTAACAGTACATATAATTTACATGTTCTTACTTATCCATCAGATTTTATTGTAATCCTTGCTCGAGTCTCTCTACTCGAGACTCGGAGAAAGTTCCAATGTGTAGCTAGCATCATTAGACATTGGTTTTCTTTCTGGTGGCGAAGTGGATATAGATGGGGTGATTAGTATATATATATATATATATATATATACTAATCACCCCATCTATATCCACTTCGCCACCAGAAAGAAAACCAATGTCTAATGATGCTAGCTACACATTGGAACTTTCTCCGAGTCTATATATATATATATATATATATATATATATATATATATATATATATATATATATATATATATATATATAAGTTTGGTACAATATCCCTTCCCTATATATATATATATTTTATATATATATATATATATATATATATATATATATATATATATACAATAAGTTTGGTACAATATCCCTTCCCTATATATATATATATATATATATATATATATATATATATATATATATATATATATATATATATATATATATATATATATATATATGTGTGTGTGTTATTTTTTAATATATTTTTTTTATTTTCTATATGAGTCAGCTTACATCTAATCTTGTCTATCTCATTCTAGCACATCCAAGCTAGAATTTCTGGTTCTGTGCAATGATATGTTGATTGTTTTTAAGAGCACTGAGAGCAGATCTTGCTTGCCACTCGGTCCCTTTGTTGTTGCGATAATGTAGTAATGAATCAGCTGACTTAGGAAAAGGTACTTGGTAGCACGCCGAGGACAACAAGTACTACGGCCGAGTACACTCCATATTATGATTTGGCAGCACCCAAAAGAACCTTCTGTGCATCCAATATCTGCACGATGCTTCACAAGCAAATATCTGCACGATGCACAACTACTTTCCCGAGAAGTGACAACGCACAGCAAGCCACCGACTTGGAGGAGAAGTCCACAAGAATAGATCAAAAATGGCTGCTCGAGTCCGTAGGGGTATAGTCCGTTGGGTACACTGGGAGGTTCGTGGTGATGGACACGATTCAAATTCTTTCTTTGGCATTACTCGTCGGCCAACGTAGAGAAAGCGATCCTTGACTTAGCTATGCCCAGAGCAAAATGAAGAACAGATTTTCAAAGCGACAAGAATTCGAGTGAGTTTTTCGTAGGAATTTTAAAAGAATTAATGGATTATAACGGTCAAAAATAAATGAGGAGCAAAATTATTTTTTTAGGGTCTCAAGCCTGAACCCCGAAGAGGAAGAGAAAAGCAAATCGGCATTCGGCGTCCGCAAATGTCGGCACATGGGTGTGGCCCATAGGACTATCCACACAAGATTTTAATGAAGCAAAATGAAACAAAGTAATATATGCACACCAAAACCTCGTTGGGACTAAAAAGTGAAGGGAAATTGGTTTCTGAGAAAGGAGCAGCAGCACCAACACAAATTTTGAGGACAAAACTAATATTCAGATGTGGAGAACACTCGCTGAATCCTTCTTTGCTTCTATCAATCTTACAAGGAATAATGTTATTCTGCAGCAGTATAATTTCATTGATCAAGGTTTCTCACTGCCTCCCCAACAATGTGTACTAATAACGGTGACAAAATTAATGGAGATCGTGTGTGTGATCGACCACTTCACCACAAGCCAATGGTTCTTCCACCAGAATCCCCCAACACCGAGCCAGATGATTATGTTGACGACCGACACGAGAAATCCGTACCCCCACCATTCTGCCAGGGGTACATACAGGGCCGGCTCTGGGGTAAGTCGGACAAGACTTGGAGCTTGGGCACAACTCCCTCTGCTAGGACAAACTCCAAGGCTCAGCATAATCCTACCAAAGATCAGGGTCACGGATGACCACCACGACTAGCTGACAATAAAGATCAAGAGACAACCAAAATTAGCTTCAGGATAGAGCCACCCAACCCTCCGGGCCGGCCCTGGATACATAGGTGGCGCCATAGAAGACCGGGGCGGAGCCGATGCCGTTGTGGGTGAGGCCACCCATCAGGTTGGAGAGGAACGAGAGGACCGTTGCGGCAAAAGAGGGGAGGAGTGCCCAACGCGCTCGCCACGGACAGGAAGGCTGCGAACATGGCCCCAATGTGCGCAGCCCCACTGGCGAAAAAGTAGTGGGAATAGAAGTAGAGCAGCACTAGGATGCCGAACGAAGCCTGCCATGAGAGACCTATCCCACCTACAAACTGGAAAGAAGGAACCAGATATTCTAGTCAACGAGAGGAAGTTTCATGTGCATATAATATAGAGTTAATGTTATTGTACCTCTAAATTGTCCTTCCAAATCCAAGGTTCTAAACTACGATAGACAGATGCGTGGCGAAGAGAGTCTGTATACCGCCTAGACCGCTTAAACGTCGTCTAGACAGTCGATATATTTTGAACATTTTTTTACTATTTTTTTTTTTTTTTTGCATAATATACATATTTTAAGGGTGTTCCACACATAACTAAGTTGTAGAAGGATGATTTATAAAGTTTTAGGTTTGTAAAAGTGAACCGTAGGCCCTAATGTTTACAAAAAATTTTTGGCCAAAATATCTTGTTAGGTATTGCTCCGTCTAGGCATCCGCCTCTGTCTACGACGCCAATCTCCGTTGGCCGCCTACTCCACCGCCTACCAAAAAGAGGTGCGGTGAGAGACCGCCTACCCGAAGTAGGCAGCCGCCATTTAAAACACTGTCCAAACCATGCTTCCTTATATGGCAGCTGACGTAGCATGTTAAATAATATTATGTATCATCTAACATGTCAGCTGGCATGACAAATTTAACCAAAAAAATTAATTATCCAATTTTTTTCATGTTAAAATTAATGTTAATATTATTGTTAATGTTAATTTTAAAATTTGTCAAGTTAGCTGTCACATCAACATGCCACGTCAGCTGTCACGTAAAAATGAATAATTTGGAGGGACAAATAACATTATTCTAAAATATAATCGTGACATCATAAATGTCATATAAGAATAGCTACCGATCTTGTTTCTTGATTGAGTAGAAAAGGGATATATGAAGTTCGTTCTCTTCCTCGGTGAATCTCCCTTACGGGTAAATTTCCATAATAAAGGGACAACTTTCGTGTAGTTTGTGATTTGATATTACTGTTTAGATTTTTTCTAAGAGAAAAAGGATTGAGCTGATGAAGGAGCTCCCCCACTACACTCGACAAAATAAAAAACAATGCATATAGAGATTGTGGCACCAGTGAGTCAACAAGCAAAGATAGCTGAAGACTGGATGATAGATCTGGTACCTATGCTATCAGATCAACTACCTATCTTGTGCATTATCCCGATGTAGCGCATTATGTGGTCTGTCTCAATTTGAGTGTGAAGTCAGTTTTTTCTATTTTTGATATAGTTAGACTTCTATTAAACATTGATTCTCCCTCCTAACCACTCTCTTCTATCTATATTAGACGAACACCAATTCGAAGAAGGCCCGCGTCAAGCAGACTAGTGCGCGTAGGGTGATTTGGAGCATGGGCGGAATGCGTCTTTTACACTCTACCTACTATAGATGAAGAGTTGGCTTCAAGCTATGTTAGATGTAATATTTGTGGGTCTATAATCAAATATTGTTTAAAACCTTAACCTGAATAAGCTATACCAGCAAAGTTAGCCACAGACTGTAAGCTGCCATGATCAAACATATCATTAATTTGCCTCGTCATAATAGTATAAGCAAGCATTATATCTTCCCTCAGAGACCACTGTGCAGCTTCCAGAGCAATGAAGAGCCACTGAATCGAAAGAAGTATACGATAGCACTCATTCTTCTAGACGTTCCATGTTTTACTATAGATTTAAGGGTAAAGTGCAAAAAAAACCCTCGTTAAATATGTACTTTTTGTACTAAAAGATCTTTTAGAATTTTTTGTCAGTTTACCCCTCCTTAGATTATATATCCGCTCGATTAGGCCCCTCCAGCCAAATTTTAAAAAATTTATACCAAAAATACCCCTCCCCCCCCCCTCCGGCGGTGCCGGCGAGCCCCCAACCTCCCCATCGCCGGCGATCCCCCAGCCCCCCCCCCGACCACCCCCCGCCGGCGATCCCCAAGCCCCCCCGACCCCCCCGATCCCCCCCCATCGCCGGCGATCCCCCAGCCCCCCCGACCACCCCCCGCCGGTGATCCCCCAGCCCCCCTGACCCCCCCCCCCCCCGATCCCCCCCCTCGCCGGCGAGCCCCAGCCCCACCCTCCTCCTCCCTCGCCGACCTCGACCCCCCCCCCCCCCCCCCCCCCGCTCCTCCTTCGCCGGCCCCGACCCCCCCGCTCCCTCGCCGGCCCCGACCCCCGGCTCCCTCGCCGGCCCCGACCCCTCTGCCCCTCCTCGCCTGCGAGCGACCCCCCCCCCCCCCCCCCACCTCCCCCCCCCCCCTCCCCTCCCCCCCGTCCGACACCCCCCCCCCCCCCTCCGCCTCCGTCGCCGGCGAACACAGCCGAAGAAGGAGGGGGGGGAGGGGTAAAATTGTCATTTGGGGGCAAAATGAGCATATTTCAAACTTTTGAGAATTTTAAGAGCATGGGATCTTTTAGTGCAAAATGCACATATTTAACGAGGAGTTTTTTGCACTTTACCCATAGATTTAATGATGGATGACTAGAGTAACCTTCAGTAGCCCCAAGAGTCTCAATGCCCCTTGAAGTTTCCAGGATGCATTTGCTTCCAGGTGAGGGAAAGTGAAGAAAGTGGATTCAAGCACAATATTATAAGCAAATAAAAAAGAGAACAAGGAAAAAAGTTTGTATCCTGTTTGTCCCCATGTTAGGACCGGCATCATTCTACCACGGGTATAAACGGCAGCTGACCACGCGGTCCGTCGTGCGACGCCGTAAGGACGTCGTACGCATAGAACGGATGGGTGTACGGCAACGATTGTCGTAGGCGTCGTGGACGCCTTCGGCGTCGTAGGCGAAACGAGACATTGAGTTGCGGACGTCGAAAGACGTCATGGCCTTCTCGTAGAGCTCTGGAGCGCGCGGAGTGTACGATATGTATGTGTGGCTAAAAATCATGTGCGAGGGACACCCGATTTAACTGACCCGCATGTGCGGAAAAAACAAAACAAAACTAGATTTTTCCCAATTAAGGAAGATAATTGCATTACCTCTTTCTCCTCACACCCTCCTTACCTATTAAAAAAATCCAGCTCAGTTTGCCATGAGTTGAATTAATAAAATGGGTGGGAAAAGCCTTTAAGGTAAAAAAAGAAAAGGGTAATCATCATCATCAACATTAGCAGCATTTACAACTCATGGGAGGGTAATCAGCTTCCAGACCACTTAGTGGCAGATTCTTCACAATCTCCATGACTAAGAAATTCCTCTCTAGCAGTAAGACATGATAAGGATGCATATCCAAGTTCGCAGCTCCATATACAACTCCATTCTTGTTGGTCCACGTATGACTAAATTTAATAAAAATTTATTGTATTTTAAAAAGCTCTAGGCATTTCTAGGCGAACTGCATTGTCTTATCGCCAGGGAGCATCTAGCCTCGTCCGGAAAAAAAAAAATCACCACATGGACAACTTCTCAAATTTTCCTTTCATAGCACATTCTATCACTTTTGTACCTCATGTTAGATTATCCAAATTTGTCCTATATCCTCCCAAAAAACTCATCAAATTTGAGTTTTTAGACAATGAACTAAAAAAAAGTCAAAAAAAAAAAAAAAAAAATCAAATTATGAATAAGAAATAACAAAGTAAATTAACAAGATCATAAAATTGTATATCAAATACAACAGTAAGTTTAAAAACGATAGCATCACACATAAGTCTTTATTGTATAACACAAATTGCTCAAACGAAAAAACAAACATAAGTTAATCAACAAATCAATCTTCTGCATTCCTAAATAAATTAACGAATCATTCTTCTTCCTACTCAATCATCCATCATTCATCTTTATAATCTAAGTCTAAGAGATTATCATAAACATTATCATCATCGAAAATAAAATCTCCATCCTACTCAATCTCCTCTTTCTTTCTTTTTTATTTATGTCTATTTAGTTGTATGTTACTTGGACTCGGGTACGGATACATGTCCAAGAGTCGGGTCCTTCAAACTCATAATTGAAGGACACACAGACTCGGATAAAAATATCCAAATTTTGGATACGAGTACGGGGATATGACTATTAAAATAAATATATCTGAACATTGTTTCATAAAAAGACAACATGTAGTTAAATTCACATGATTTTATAAAAAGACACAACATGCAATTAAATTTGTATGGATTCATAAAGACATGTAACTAAATTTGCACAATTTTATAAAAAAGATAAAGCCTCTAACTAAATTTGCATGATTTCATAAAAAAACACAATTGTAATTACATTTGCATGGTTTCATATATTTAAGTATATAATTAAATTTGTATGATTTTATAAAAAGGTACATCATGTAATTAAATTTGTAAGGTTTCATAAAAAGATAATATGTAATTATAAACTACTAGTAAACTTTATTGAAGTAGTTGAATAAATCCCAAAGGGACCGTCCCTTCATATCCCTTACTACTTTACTACCAGTCTACCATATTAAAATAAAGTAATAAACAATCCACTTCACTACCACATTAAAATAAATTATCTACTTCACTACAAGTCTCCCGATTGTCACCACGAATGATCTGATTGTCACCATGGAGGATTGAATACGGATCCCATACCCATAAACATGTCATATCGGATCGACACGAGTACTTCTCCTTAAAGTGGAAAGTCCAGGCTACAGAGATTTCTAATGTATAGTGCTAAAACTTAAAAAAGACTATTTAGTTTAGGTATTTAAAACTTAAGCATTTAACTTTAAAGGCCAATAAAACCAAACAAGCTGACAAAACTTATTTTTAAAAACAAAACAAAGCCTAAAAAATTTGCATAAAATACCCAAGACATCTAGGTGTTACCTATTCGCTTAATCTTGCATTTGACGTCTTTCTCGTCGAGGTATCGTGTAGAGAAGATACCTTGCCTACCTTTAGAATAGATGGTGAAATATCACTTCTCGTCTTTTGGGTGCCTAGGTGCAACTGAGCGGCGTCATTAACAACACCGTTTGATTGTTTGCAATTAGTTGAAACAACCATCCTTAATTTAGTCCTACGTGGACCAATAAAAATGTAGTTGCAAACTTGGGGACAAACTCTATCATTCACATTACTATATGATAGCAGGGAGGACATGAGGATTTTCCACGGCTGCATTGTCGTCTTCTTCAACTGAGTGGCTTTTACTTTTGGCTCACCTTTATCCTTTCCTACCAACAATTGACCATTATCCTGTCCTACTGATAATGCATCTCAGAGATGGCCAAACTATGGACTGTGGCAACAACCTACACAGAGCTCTATGAACAGTATGAATTTTACAATCATCTAGAAATCACCCCCTCACAGATTGACCCAAGTGCCCTATGTTGTTTCTTCCTGAAGGAGGTCTTGGAAAATAACTAGTGTCGCTGCACACAAGCAAGCTTAGCTACATATTTGTTTTCAACTTTTCATGTCATTGTTATTCCTTTTTCTCCTTTCTCAGCTTCTTCGTAATCAAGGTTGTAAAAATCGGTAGTCGACCGTTAGTCGGTTCGCAGGGAGTAAAAATTAATCAGATTGATCGGAAGACTAGTCAGATTAATCGCTTTGAATTTTTTTAATTTTATATATATATATATATATATATATATATATATATATATATATATATATATATATATATATATACAGTAAAAAAATAACATATATGCAATATATGCTATATGTTATCAAAGTATTAACTTAAGTACCAATATATATTTTATTTTATTTTTCTCCTTTCTCAGCTTCTTCGTAATCAAGATTGTAAAAATCGGTAGTCGACCGTTAGTCGGTTCGCAGAGAGTAAAAATTAATCAGATTGATCGGGGGACTAGTCAGATTAATCGCTTTGAATTTTTTTAATTTTATATGTGTGTGTGTGTGTGTGTGTATATTTTTATATATATATATATATATATATACAGTAAAAAAATAACATATATGCAATATATGTTATATGTTATCAAAGTATTAACTTAAGTATATATATATATATATATTTTTTTTCTTTAAGTATATATATATATATATATATATATATATATATATATATATATATATATATATATATATATATATATATATCCTTGGTTTGTATCTTTTCTGAAACTTCTTCTCCTTCTCTTCTTTTTCCTTCTTCTCCTTCTCTGTCGGTCGGTTGCTTTTAGGTTTTTGAAAGAACTGAATTTTGGATCAGATTTTGATCTTTTTTACCCCTTTTTTTTTTAAACGAGACCTAGTCGGCCGACTAGGCCCATCTAGCCGCCTAGTCGGATGCCATGGTCCGATTACTGCTTGAGACTATCTTTTTGCCGACTAGCCTCCTAATCGAGTCGGCAAAAGTCGACTACCGACTAGTCGGATTTTTAGAATAGTGCTTCCTGGTCTTTTAATTCACCTAAAAGTCCATCAAAACAATGGAAAGCTAGGGAGGGCAGCAAAGTTTAATGATATAATCAAAGGAATCAAATTTCATCTGCATCATAAGGAATCACACATTCTAACGTACCAACAAAAGCATCCCAGAATAGACAACAAAACTATGGATTGCGGCCACAACTTGTCTAAGGGAAATGTCCAACGTTTCTTCATGAACAAGTCTTGGAGAAAAAACTAGGGTTATGGCTAGCAAATCAAGCTTCTCAAATCCTTGTTTTCGTGTCATTGCTAATTATCCTTGAACTTCAAATTCACTTAAAATGCCCATCTAAGCTATGGGAAACGAGGGAGGATGGCAAGGTTCCCTAGGGAACTATATCCATCTGAAAAAACTAGTAATAAAAGAATGACATTCATCTGCCTTGGAGATCGAGACCCAGTTCAAGGTTGATTAGTCACTAGCTTTGAATTTGAGTAAGTTTGAGGCAGGGTTTATTTAGTTTTGTGATGTTGTAACTTTAGAGTTGCAACTTTATTGAGTAGTTTTATTTAGTGAGTCAATGCTTATGTTTAGGAATTTTAACAGACTATTTGTGAGGTCTCAATACATATAAAAATGATTTACTCAAACCTACATGGATTATTTGATGCAAGGTTCGCAATATCGGTATCGGAAATGGTATCGGACCATTCCTATGAGTATCGGTATCGGCGATATCGAAAGTATCAGCAGTTTCGGATCAGAGTATCGAATGTTTTGGTATCGGAAAACAAATAATTATTAATAAATTATTAACATTTAAATTTTTTTTTATACATTTAGGCATAATTATAAGTATTTTCAGTGTTATTTCTTAGTACTTTTGAAATTAAATGAAATAGTAGTCACCCTTACCGATTGGTTTACATGCAATAGATCAATTTTCTTCTTTTATATGCTTTTACAACCTTATTACGCTTTAAACCCTTGTTGGTTTGTCTTTTTTCCTTCAATTTTCTTTGCCAAATTGATAGGAAAAGAGACCCCCAATGACGGCCGGTATCGGTCAATAACGGATATCGGTCGGTCTCGGATTGGGACATGCCAAACCGTATCGGTATCGGCCATATCGGATCAGTATCGGCCGATACTTTAAACTATGAATTTTGATGACTTTTCAGAGTTAATTCTTATGAGAGATTGAATCCCTACTTTTAACTTCCTTCTTCTCTGACTTTCCATCTCATTTTCTTTACTGTTGCTGTCTGCCTAACATCAGATATCCCTTCAGTATCGGCCGATACTTTAAACTATGAATTTTGGTGACTTTTCAGAGTTAATTCTTATGAGAGATTGAATCCCTACTTTTAACTTCCTTATTCTCTGACTTTCCATCTCATTTTCTTTACTGTTGCAGTCTGCCTAACATCATCCCTTCAGTATCGGCCGATACTTTAAACTATGAATTTTGATGACTTTTCGGAGTTAATTCTTATGAGAGATTGAATCCCTACTTTTAACTTCCTTCTTCTCTGACTTTCCATCTCATTTTCTTTATTGTTGCTGTCTGCCCAACATCAGATATCCCTCCACCATCCCGCCTGCACCCGACCTCCCACCGGAGACCATCACCCGCCCTTGCATCCTCTTTCCCTTGCAACTTAACAACAGAGCCTCCCCTCCTCTACTCCTGTACAAAACCCAACACAACCGCCCTCCCTATCCTTGCAAACCCAACAGGGCTTTCCTCCTTGCAACCACGAGAACTCCCCTTCTCTTCCATGGGTACACCAGCAGCACTGAACCCTCCCACACCACCTGCACTGCAGCAACATGGTCCGTAGTAGCTACACCTCCATTGATCACGTCAAGTTGGAGGCTGTAGAGGAAAAGTTCGATCCCCAAGATACTAAGCTCGAAACGCTCCAAGCACAACTAGGGAAAATGTTTTGGCGCATCGCAGCAGCGATCAATAAGGCTACTTATGTTTTTTGTTCTTGGAAAGTGATCTTAGTTGTTTGGTAGCAACTTATCAAAAAACTAGTCAAAAGTTGGTTCACTTTTTGATCTGATTTTGAAAGCAATAAAAAGGATGCTTCCAAAATTTGTTGCAGCTTATCAAACCCATTTTTGCTTATATACCAATTATTTGTTCTTTTGAAAGTCCCATCATGTATCCTCCATGTATAATTTTGTCATTTTTAATAATTTTAGGACTGAAAAAGGGTTTTACCAAACAATTTTTGATATCAGCTTTTGACAGTAACTTATAGACTCCCGCTTTTGATGGAATTTTAATAAAACTTCAACAATGTAATGTTCCGTTCCGCGAGGTGCATTGGGTTGGTTGTTGGTTCGAAGGACCGATTGGGCTTGAATTCAGGCATAGCCGCATAGGTATTATTCAGATATCTGCTCGGTCGAGGCAGATAGACGTAGACGTTTCTTCAAGGTATGTGGTTTTAATCATTCTCTCCTTTAACTTACACTTAATAAAATGATGTTGCTAGTGTTTGTTTCTATGCCATGAGATAGTAATTGCTAAGTAAGAAGAACTAAGATAGATAAAAGAAAGTAATATCATTTATGTTAACTTACTGCTATAAAACATAAATTTTCGAACTGTTGATGTAGGCTTGTGTAATGTAGAGTTGTTGTTACATTATCATATGTAATATAGTATTGTTGTATAGAATGTGAAATGACGTTTTATTGTTAGAATCATGTTAATATTATACTATTGTTGTAAACAGAAATATTATCGTACTGTTGTTTAAGAGATAGAAAATATGAAAAAGGTTTGGGACCGTTGTTCACTAAGGTAGAATTCCTGGAATGGGAAGAATGATGCGAGCGATGGCTCGAGAAAGTGTGGTAGTAGAAAAGAAGATGTGTTGTATAGTTATTTCAGTTTATGTATCATGCATATGTTTTATAATTTAACTGTTTACGCATTTGCATGGTCATTGGACAACTTGTGTACAAGATTTGTGTTCTTCGAACGGTTACTGGGACACCGAAATCGTATCGACCTAGGGTGTCCAGATTAATAAGTGTTGAGCACATGTATTTCGGAACCTTCGGTGATACTAGCTACTTGCAAGCGAAAAGATCGTCATCTTACTATAAATAGTCCAGGATGGCTTGTGGCACCACTGACCATCATATAGTTAGGTTGCATGCTAACACCAATATGTTTGCAAGCCTATATATATGTTTACAGAGGCGAACTTACGACACACTTATATTTTATGAATGCTAACGATTGTCTTCTACAAGGACACACTCGTGACACGTTTATTATATATTATGATATCGTCGTTTTGACAAGAAAGGATGATAAGTATTGGGTAAGATCAACTCTGTTGCGTGACACTTTTATGTTTATGTACACATGTATGCTCATGAATTGTTAATTGATCCTAAGACAAGATTAGCACTTAATTAAAATATTAGTTTTAGTTGAGTTGGCTAGAGGCCACTCACCAATATATAACAATGTACTGACCTCCCCTAGTTTTGCAAGTACGGGAAGTAGCTTGGACGTTTCTAAGACGTCGGATAGTTTGTTGGGCTAGCTGGAGCTCATCATGCAAAGACGTGGTTTCTGTTATAAATGTCATAATGCATAGAACATCATTGTTTGTATAGTTCTTGAGTTTGTAAGCCTTGTGGCATGTTTCATTGTATTGGTTGAAAGAGTGATTGTAATCAAGTTGTTCTTTAGTTTCGAGCCGTTGTAATTCCACTGTAATATAATCAATAAAGATATTTATTTTTGTATATCTTGTGTCTATCAATTTTTTTTGTTTATTTTCACTGCAATGAATTGTCTTGCGAAGTTGAGATGCTTTAATCGATCATATTTTGGTGCTTGTCTTGTACAAGTACAATTTAGGCTTATACGACATCATGTCTAGTGATGACTTTCTGTCCTGCGGGATCGGAGCATGACATAATGGTATCAGAATACGGCTTTACGTCTTTGGACCCTTAATCGATTCTTTTCAACTATGAGTTACTTCAGTGGTCTAAGTCTTTGACTCTTCTCGATGTTCTGTTGGATATTCCATATAAGTCTATCTACGTTATGATTTATCATAGGTATTTGTTGATCAACGGTGGTTTCGAAGAGTAGCAGTGTATGGTTTGAGCAGGCCGTGAGACAAGATGTTTGGAATGAGGATAAGTTGGATTTTGGATGAGCAACATGCTATCCGTAAAGGTGTTACAGTTAGCTTTAAGTATTGTTGATGCGAGTATTGAAAGAATTGTGCCTGGATTTCAAGGAATAGGGATGAGTTGAGATGTTCAAGTGAAATGGTTGCAGTTGGACTTCTAGTGATTGACGAATGGCAGAGAAGTGGACGTTATGTTTGTGATCGTTGGGATCTCCGTGATATAGGATTGTCTGGAAAGGACGTTGGCTCAGAGTATGGAACAAAAGTGTTTGTGTGCAGAGTAGCTAGATCCATAAGTATTGTATTGGGTAGCTCTAGTGGTATTTGCTTGATTAATGATTTGGGTATTGACGAGTCTATCAACTATGGATGGGGTAGTACAAAGTCACAGTTTAGTTTATGTCTGGTTGATGTGATTTCGAATGTCTCTTATTTGATTGGTTCGGATGACTGAGAATAATTATTAGAAGATTAAGATAGTATTGGATAAGGATTCAGAAAGGTAAATTAATGGATAGCTTGGTTGAGAAAATTAAAATGGATTGTGTATTGAACTGAGGTTTGAATCGAGTGGGATTGAATTTTGAATTGAGTATGAAGACTCGGTAATGGGATTGGAAGTTTATTTGGAGGATATGACAATGACTCTATTTCTAAGGATTTAAAATTGTATTGCTAGATGAACTGAGATAGCCTATAGTTGATTTAATCTTGAGTATGGATGAGATGATTTTATAAGATACCAAAAAAATGTATACAATATATTTTCTAAAATGTTACAATATAGCATATTTGATCTTGAGTATGGATGAGCTGATTTAACCTTGAGTATGGATGAGCTGATTTGAGCTGATTTGACCTTGAGTATGGATGAGCTGATTTGATCTTGAGTATGGCTGAGATGATTTTATGCCTAAATGTATACAATATATTTTCAAAAATATTAATACATTATTAGTTCTGATAACAAAAAATTCAATACTCCAATCCGAAACCATCGATAGTGTCGATTCCGATACTCATAGGAATCGTCCGATACAACCTTGTTTTAGATTACTGTCTTATGAATGATAATATAGAAGGATGATAAGTATTAAGTAAGGATGATAAATATTTGGATTTTGCGAGTAATTTGTGTTCTTATTTTCATGTTTTATAACTTCTTCTTCTAGAAGCAACACTATGGCTAGTGAACTTGTTCTGAAAAATGTTGTAATATCAGCACGTTTATTTTGTTTGCAGGTTTAAACATCTTGACTGTTTTGGTTTTCATTTCTTTGATCATATTTTATATCTTACTTTCTTATTGCCTGTGATGAGGGGGCAGATATTTGGATAATCTAAATACTAGTGAGATTGGTGGCATTCACTTTGAAGTGTGATGGGTGGAAGAGGTACTTTGTTGCGTTTCTCATCACATGATACAAAGGTTGAAGAGGTAACCATCTTTATTAGTTTTTCAATGGTATAAAATTATGTATAATCTGAGCCAATATAATCAATTTGCTTTGTTTCATTGTTGATTATGGTTTTATTCTAGAAATGATGATGGTTTTATTGTTCATTGATGCTGGGTTGTAACTGACATGATGTTGGTTTTTTAAGGTCTTATCTGTCCTGCTGAATACATGTTGTTGGTTGCAAATCAATATTTTATCCACTATTGGGGATAGAAACTGAACGTCTTTTTTATCTCCCCAAAACCAAGCCACTTTTACTCCTCTACCAAATAGCTGGACTTATGCGATTCATTTATGAGCCTGTGATGAGGCTATATGCAGCCTCAATTGCTTATTTTGTTCCAACAAGCTGCCCCAAACCAACTTTTCTATTTTGGCAGTGATGAGGTAGAAGCAGGAGATGATATGTGTTTTGAAATAGCATTCTTGCTCATGTTCTTACTATACACTCTGAGCCAAAATTTTATTCTTTGTATTCTTGTTGTATTTCTTTGTTCATCATGTTAGTATTTGTTGTGTGTGCGCGTTGAAGTTTTTCTTATTTTTAGACTTGTTTGGGGCTGTTTGATTCTCACTTTTCATCGATTTTAATTTTTTGGGTTGTTTATGAATATTTGAAAATCACATTTGAGGAAATAGTTTGTGAAATTGGATTTGAGTCGCTAAATATATTTGTGAAGCTTGGCTATGGTACTAGGTTTTGTATGTATACAAGCACAGTTTTATTTCCAAGTAGGTGGTAAGGTGACCACTTTCAACTATGCTGAGCCTAACCATTTTCCATCTTGGCTAGCCAAACAATGAATGTCTGTGAAATGTAAATCCTAACTGTTATCCAACTTGGCTATCCAAACAATGGATTTGGGTTTTAACTAAATCCAATGCTAAATTCCTACTTTACCAAACACTTTTTTTGCACTTGGAAATGCAGGATTTGGAATGGAATCCAAATCCGGATTTCCAAATCCAAATCCAAATTCACTTCCACTTTTACAAACATGCCCTAAGATGCAATCTAAGATAGTTCCCAACGCGAAAATGGGAAGACAAGTAGTTGCATTAGACAAAGCAAAAACATGGCAAATATAATTGTGACACGTGAAATAAGATCAGATATACTGCTAGTTGAAATATGAAGAAATAGTCCTGCCTGCAGAACTTATTTAGATAGATGAAAGAGCACATACGGAATGTCAGTAGAACTGAAATGTAGAGGGAGAACTTTGTGGACATGGGTCAGAACCACAAGCTTATATCATCTAGGGACTAGGAATAATAATAATAGAAAATACTTGGCATAGAAGGATATATAAGTAGCAGAAAACAATGAATTCTATTAGTAGCAGACACCAAAAGTAAAAGCACAGGAAGTGATGAGAAGCAATTTTGGCACTGATGGTAGGAAGAGTAATCCAAGAAATTCCAAAAGGAGAAAATATATACATAGGTGGAACCATAAGTCATAAATGGTTTAGACATTTGTGAATAGGAGATACAGATAAATATTAGTTACATTTTGAGCTGGATAGGAAAATTTTAATCAAGTCAGAAGAATGAACTTTCTTTTGAAGAAACAGAAGAATGTATCTGTTACCTAAAAAATGCAAGACTTGACACAAGAAAGAGAACAAAAACCAAGATAAACTAAAAGAGAGGATTACCTTGACAACAGTTAGACTAAACCAGGAGATTAAATCATATTTGTTAAGATATCCAGCCATTGCTATGAGTGCAGCAAACCAAGTAAGTGTATCCCATGCCCCACTGATTCAGCCAAGCACTCCTGCCAGGTTAGAACCCCTGTCATGAGAAGAATAGACAATCCAAGAATTGCAGCAGTCACAGCATGGACATTATTCAGTACTCCTCCAAATATCCAAAGCCCCACCTATACGATAAAAAGACTTTGTTAGCACAAGTTAATCTATTTTGTTATACAGTTCTTCCATACCACCAGAGTGCGTAAAGATTTGTATGTACATGTAAGGTAAGCAACCCAACTAGCTGGCTGTCAATGCTCATAAATCATCAGTCTATGCATAATTTTACTTGTGTATAAACATCAAGTAATGTCAATTAACTTCTAGACGACACAAGGAGAATTGTAAACCAATAATGTCTAGAAAATCAAAATGTTGTAATGAAAAGAGAGATACTGAACATCAGTTCTTCATTTAGTTAGAGTGCCCTCAATTGTAATTTTGTAATTTATATCACCCTAGCTGATCAATCTCCATTGGCATCTCTATCGACCAGGCTTCCTACTCAAGCATCAGCCATCTTGAAATCCATATCCCTCACTATCACTGATGACTAGCTCTTTTGGACCTTAACTCAATGATGTAATTTTAGTAGCTCCTCATAGTGTAGGAAAATCGTAAAGTTCAAATCAAATCTCACCCGAGGGGCTGTTGGACTCAACAATGATAGACAATTCGTAAAGGAAGATCGATGTTAGCCTAACGATAAATTGTTTGATGTGGTGAGAAGAGAAAAGTATAAAATAATTCACAAGAAATAAGTTGCAAAATAAAAGACTCACTTGAGGAATGCAACTAAACAATGGTAGGGGAATTTCATCGATGCAGAAAAATCATCAGCAAAGACTAAGTTGAAGTTATAAAAAAAGACCATCAAAAAGAAAAAGGAAATTAAAACTTGCAAATTAAAAAATAACTTTAATCCATTGGCTAGCAATCGAGAGTTGAGGGTCAACAATGATTGCAGAAGAATTGAAAGATGATCGGCACATAAAAGATGATAAAGATGAAATTCTAAAAGTAGAAAGTTAAAGCGTGCCAGTAGGTTAGTAAATTAGAGTAGGTGCATGTTATGGGTTCATGATTAAGCCAAAACAAAGTAAGACCTAAAGTTCATATTAGATTTCATGATGCAACTCCTCGCGCCATGCCACAATTGAGGCATTCGCCTCAATTAAGTGCAACGCCTCATGCTAATGGCGCACGTCTCGATGTGTCATTCACAATACTGTTTTAGACACAGTCACACGGATTATGCACATATTTTGGTGTGTCCTAGTGTATTTTGTAGTGTCTGATACGTGTGTCCGACACAACATGGATACGTTATGCATTTTGGAGTGTCCATCCTTCTTAGGTTGTAGCTGAAATGAAAACGTTGAGATTGATGAGTGACAATTCATTAAAATATTCTAAGATATCCGTGCATCCATTGAAAATTAGAGGTGAAATAAATTAAATGTAAGATGAAAAAATTGTTTGAGATTGTTTGGACATGTGAAACAGAGACCAATAGATGCACCATTTAGGAATGATAGGCTACTAGTCAAAAGCATATCTACCTGTGTCATGGTTTACGTTGATACGCAGTACAGGAATAGGTACACTATTGCTAGGGGTAAACTTCGATAGAGGCTATGAAGAAAAAATATGAATTCTATTGATGTGAAAAGGGATGCCCTTAGCAGAGTTGAATGAATGATAAGGAGTCACACAGAAGGCCCCAGAATTTTGGAATAAAGCCTTTGTTGTTAATGTTGCATAAGTGGGCATATTGCCACTGTTTAGTCATCGTCAATCTAACATTTCAAGACCAAGGCAAAATTCAGAACTATATTGTCAAAGCTCAAAAATAACAATAACAAAGGAATGAGCCCATGCTATTGTGAGAACAAGCTATTAACATCATTATCTACTGATGTCTACAACCAGTAATTGGAAAAAAGAAATTGACCTACAAAAACTCAAATGTACAACTTATCCTATCTAATAATATATGACCAAAAGCACTTAATATCCATCAAGGTTCTGGATAGTGAATAGCAGCTACATGGTGTTTGAGTAGCATACCGGAATAGCAGATTTTGATGATATACAATACCATTTGGATGGACACACCCAACAGTATAGGGTTATATCGGTTCAAATGACACAAAAATCTAATAGCACATTCCGAATTCTTGGGGAAAAAAGAAACTATACATAGCATCGTGATTTTAGAAAGGGCACTAGCAGTAGTACAATAAAATGTGACATCATGGAATGGCTAAAGCATCACACATATATCGTAATTCGTATATGACATATTATTATGCATTTTCTTACATATTGGTTCTGGTTGTACTTTCTAACATATCATTGTGGGTTTATATTGAATTAGGAGTTGCTACCAGGAAATGCATGCGAGTGTACACTGATTTTTTGTTTAAAGAAGCTCGTAATGAAGTTAGATTAAAGTTGAAAAAAGGTAAATTTATGATTATTCACATTATGAGAGTCATGTTTATCAAGAGTAGATCTTAAGTAATTATATTAAGAATAATCCATGTCAATCCGGTATAATATGACAGGTGACATATTACTATGTTTGCTGCTATTCTGCTGCACTGTGCCTATAGCAGCCATTAGTTCTCCAATCTGCTATTTCTGGAGCACTTAACTGTAGCAGAGAAACTAATCAAGTGACGACAGTGATGGTGACGAGTTTGAAATATATATATGGGCTAAATTACCCTAATAGCATTCCAACTACGGCGTTAGGACGTTTTTTGCACCTTAACTTTCCAATGCTCGATTTTGGCATCCCAATTTCATAAATTGCTCTTTTGAAGCACTTTTCGTCAATTTTGACCACTTTAAAAGCATATCTTGCAGTACCAAAGCGCAATTTAAATATTTGCATTGTCCGATATTCTTTTAAAGTGGTCCCAATGTACTTCAAAACTGACGAATAGTGCTTCAAAATAACAAGTTATGAAATTGGGTTCCAAAATCGTGCAGAGAAAAGTCAAGGTACGAAAACGTCCGGCCTCTATACTTGGGGTGCTATTAGGATAATTTAGCCTACGAAAAACGTCTGAACTATAGTTGTAGTGTCATTAGGATACTTATATATATATTAGCAAAAGCGATAAAAAGAATTAACGAGCACAATCATAATAAAGAGGAGTGCAGGCTGGGTGGTTTACCGTAAGGAGCAACGTGACGGCCATGATGATCTCATTCTTGGTCATTGGCCCCATCTTCTCCAGCATCTCCCTGGCCAGCGTCGGCGCGTCGGGACTGCTCTTGACGGTGGGAGGGTAGATGACGTAAAGCAGCAAGGGAACCACGACGAGCGAGACCATCCTGGGCACGATCGCAGCGACCGCCCAGCCGGTCCACCCGATGGCCTGCTTGATGGTGTTGAGGGTCAGGTTGGCGCTGAGAGGGTTGGCCGCCATCGCGGTCAGGAACATCGCCGGGGACACGACGGAGGTCTGGAAGCAGGTGAGCATGAGCCAGGAGCCGAGCCTCCGCTCGGTCCCGTCCCGAGGGAGGAGGAGGAGCCGAAGAGGGAGACGAAGCGGTAGGGGAGGCGGCGGGTCTTGGTGAGGACGGAGGCGCCGAGGCCGAGGAGGGCGACGGCGCCGAGGGGGAGGAGCTGGGTGATGATGCCGACGACGGTGGCGAGGAAGATGGAGAGGAGCTGCCAGGCGTTGCGGGTGACGCCGGCGGGGACGGGGAGGAGCCAGATGAGGACGCCCGTGGCGATGGAGGCGGCGAGGGGTTTCAGGGAGGCGCCCTGCCACGGGGCGGGGGGGTGCGGGTGCGGGTGCGGGCGCGGGCGCCGGTGGTGCTGGAGCGGATGATGCTCGGATGGTTGACGGAGAGTGGTGGATTTGCGGAGAGGGGAGATGTTGAAGGAGAGGAGTCCATTGTTGTTGCTTTGGTGGAGGAGGGATAGGGAGTGGGGACTGATGTGGGGTTTGGGGGAGGAGAGGTGGAGTTTGGAGCGGTGGGAGAGGCGGAGGTTGGTGCACGAGAACTAGTACCATGGCCCCACCTGTCAGTCAGAAGGTGAGGGCTAGACTCTGACCAATCCCGCAGTACCTCCAACAACTCCTCCCGAATGGCCTCTCCCGTCGGGTCCGGACAAGCCTCCACAACGTGACTAATGCAGCCGAGCAGACCGGTGGTATCAACTCATACGTCACTTGTCGGCTGAGCCGGCGGCCATGAAGAAGACGAACCGGCACCTTCTTCTCCATATGGGGCTAGAGGGCAGAGACTTCTATGAAATTTTGATCGTGCCTAGGTTTCAATTATAATCGTAATCATGATCATATCCTATCTACATCATGACTATTCTTAATCGTGCCGAAATTTTAATCTTGGTCATGCCTAGATGACTTTGCTTGCGTGACTAGACGACCTTGATTCCAATAATCATGACTATATTTGGATCGTGCATAAACTTTTTGGTTATATCTAGATAACATAGATTCTATTGACTATGTCCATATTTGATTTTGTCACGACCCGCACCCAGTGTAGGGACACGAGAAGTGGGTACGTCCAGCCTACGTCGCAGTGTCGGCGGTAGAACGCTGTCCTAGGTTACTATCTAATCAACAACTCACACAATTATATAATGTACTTGTCAATATCAACTCCGAACGGAGGACAAGTATAGATATAATGAAATCTCAATCACAGTCTAAGCACGATATGATAACACAGAAGTTTATAACTAAGACTAAATAACAATAACAAAACCAACTACTAAATAATAATAATCTCAAACAATCTCAAAACAAAACAATATCTCAACTTATTACAATTCAAGTTCTAAAACATGAAAACTAAACCAAGTCAACTAGCTAGTCTCCCGATCACTCCTGAGTGTCGGGGCCAAAGGTAGCTAAGCCATCTCCTGCTCCAAGGCAAGTAGGGCAAATGTCCTCAGGGCAATCATCTGTAATATTTTCAACAGGTCCAGTCAGGACAGGAACGAGCACATTTCATCTAAAAAACCCAAGTAAATGACAGAAAACTATAAAGCAGTTATAGACAGTTTTATTGATGAACATGGTAGTTTATATTCAGGTGATGGTATAGAGAAACAGTTAAGATACAAGGAAAGTAAGATAAGTAAAACAAGAGAATAATCATGGCAATGAAGACTGTAAAATAAGATTCTAGCTGAACTAGAGTATATGATAAGTCCAGATAATAAATGTAAGACAAGTGTAAATCCAATGTAAATCCAATACGAGACGAATCTAATACAAGATGAATCCAGTACAAGATGATTCTAGTCAGTGATCAAGAATCCATGTGAGACCAGCTATATTCTATCAGTGTGTTTTAAAATACCGAGATCGACATGTAAACGGCTATAGGTAATCCGGCACATCACACACTCGGCCGGGTGTGAGATGGCTATCATTCCAGTTTGATTCCAGCATTTGGGTGATTTCAGATTTGGGGTATGTCTACATGTCTTACTCAAGTATTTTTCCTCCCAACAAGTACAAGTGAATCAGAATCCGACACAAGAATCGAGATGAGTCCAGCAAACATGATGATACCAGCAATGATTCCAGAATGATTCCAGTAATAGAAGCCAGACATGATGATACCAGCAATAATTCCAGTAATAGTGGCCAGACAAGATGGTATGTGTATCGCATACATGAATCCAGAAATATCCATACGTGTTGTAACAGAGAATCACATAAAACTAACTAGAACTGAAGTACAGTAATTGACAAGTAAATAAGAGAACTATCAGAGAATGTACTCGCCTGATACCCTGAACAACTGATATGAAAAGATGGCCAACTGGAGTCACAGAGTCCTAGTTAGAGCAACACAGGTTATAAAGAGTTTAATTTATATGGTAATTAAAATTATAATGCAATCTACATGAGTCTAAGTCAATCTAGGTCAAAGTCAACTCTTGGTCAACTCTGGTTGTTACGCCCCAGTACCGGAATACTGAGACGGACTAGGCCAGCTACACCGTATGAGGTATATAAACGTCATACGGCGATCGTGGCTGTCAAGAGACAAGGGGGTGTATGCTACAATCAGGTCTCCTATGGTCCCACAGAGCATCTATGTCTCAATCAATCAAAACAAGAAGCAGTAAATAATGATCATATAAGACAAAGCAGTAAGGCGTCCTCGACACTTCATCAAAATATTTCATGAGTCTAGCTATACAAAATGATGAGCTAGTTCCGAGAGTCAATAGTACATAACTATAGTCAGCTGCAGTCTGATTTAATTACAATTATGCAAAGGAAACTAGTGTCCAGAACTGCCGGCTAAACAAGTGCCGGTGGCTAAACGCCAAGTACAAAATAGAAGATATCAGAGCAGTGAAGAAGAAATCCACTCATGGTCCCTGGCGCCCATACTCCTGGTGTGCACCATTGTTCGGGTGGAAGGCTGGATCCTCTGGAGCTGCTACGAGATCTGGCCAAACAAAACCAGCGGGATCAGGCCCCGAATAGTAAGTACCACAAGGGAACACAAAAGAGTGAGATAAAACCCAATGAGTAAAATATGACATGATTCACGAGTTATAGGCTTATACCATATCATCGAGACAATACGACACCCTTACAATCAAACAAGGACAAACGGTGCCAATATCGTGCCGAGATAAGATATATCCTATAACCATGGGCAGGTGAAGGGCTTCTGATCGCGACTTCGGTCCATAGCCTATCGCAGCACAATAGCCCAATCCAACAACCAAACAAGGACATGGGTTGGACCACGCACCACGATAGTCCATGTTCCTCAGTTGCTAACAGAAGAAAACATATCACAAAACAAGTCAGCTTGCAAGCGGCCAATCAATCCTACGGCTTTCTATGATTTGTCTAGGTTATCCCAGTAATGCAATATATAGGAATCCTCAGTTCGTGTCAACCCAGCAGGGCTAGCCAAACCATATAATATACATATACACATAGCACTTTGATTATGCACCGGCCCCCCGTAAGGCCACCGTGCTAAAATATATAACACATAGCACGTAGGAGTCGGATATAGTCATCCACTATAGGCGGATGAAACTGTATCCATGGCGGCCAACCCGACACGTCAGGACGGGACCTGGGGAGGCCAGTATGACACGATCTCGGGATTCTTTCCACCCAATGCATCTACCAAATTTGAGTTGCTTAGATTAACCCTATCTTGATATGGAATTACATGTCGTGGTCACATGGTCATCCTCCTATATGTCGTACCATAGTACGCGTACCCTAAGTATGAATCCACATCGGCCCGATCTAGATCCATGCTTAGTGTAATGCTTCAAACAACAATCAACATACCACGACACTATTACTGACCAATTACCATGACTGTACTGGAAGGTACACATGTATTGACATATAACACGAATGATCACTTAGCACGTAGAGTCACACCTCGGAGCACTCATTAAATAGCACCGCAGTGCATACTAATATTGTATCTCAATACACACTTAGAAGATGTACCAGCACGTATACAGGTAATCAGGTCAGGAACATGGTCAAGTCAGGAAGTCACTCGGACTCCTCGTGACATAAAAGTCACATATGAATTCTGGTTAAAGTGAGACATGAGGACCCTTGAAGCCAATACAAAGATCTACAACTTTCATATTTTGAGTTTTTTAAGATTCTAGCTACAAAACAACTTAAACAGGCAAAAACAGTAAAATAGAGCAATTCCGGCGCATGGAATTCCTGCACCATCGACGCGTGGGATTCCTGCACAATCGGCGCGTGGAATTCCTGCACAAATCGGCACGTGGGATTCCTGCACAATCGGTGCGTAGAATTCCTGCACAATCGGCACGTGGGATTCCTGCACAATCGGCGCGTGGAATTCCTGCACAAATCGGCGCGTGGGATTCCTGCACAATCGGCGCGTAGAATTCCTGCACAATCGGCGCGTAGGATTCCTGCACAATCGGCGCGTGGAATTCCTGCACAAATCGACGCGTGGGATTCCTGCACAAATCGGCGCGTGGGATTCCTGCACAATCGGCGCGTGGGATTCCTGCACCATCGGCGCATGGGATTCCTGCGCCATCGACGCGTGGGATTCCTACGCGCATGACACGCTAGGAGTTAAGGGATGCGTTGCCGGGACTTCACAGCGCATGGCCTCCCGGCGCATGGCCTCCCGGGCGCATGGGGGTCATCGTCCCCAAACAGCAAGTTCAGCCATGAAAGTTTCGAAAATTTGCCATGGCCATAACTTCCTCATCCGAAGTCGAAATCAAGCGAAACAAAAGCCAAAACTGAATGAAATTGAATTCTCTATAACATAGAACCATTAGTTTTAGAAAACAACCAAGTTTGATAGATCAAAACCATGAAAATCCATAAAATCCTAGTTATAGAAACTTAGATCTACACCAAACTAGCTATTAAAATTAAAAACTCCAAGAACTAAACTTGTAGAGAATGAAGAGAAGAACAATATAGACAAATAATATCTTAAAAAAATCAAGAAATGAAAAATACAAGAATCTCTCCATTTGGTGCAAGATGTACTTGCCTATTGGTTGGGAGAAAAAGAAATGAAAAGAGTGAATGAGGAGAGAGAGTGAGGAAGAGAATATATATAGGGGTTGGGTTGACTCAAAGAAACCCCAAGCTTAAGAATGCTCTTAACCATGTGACTAATGACATGTTAGTTGCAACATGATACAACTAATTAAATTAATTAAATAAAATCCTAACCACAACACGGTTCAGAAATTTTATCATCGAAATAGTGAACCACGCCTACAACCAGACAAGGACAAGGGGTGGCATACTAATCCGCGACGAGATACTGTTCCATGCCATGGCCAGTTACAAATACAGGATATATGCAATAAAGATACAGGTGCCAGATACCATATACATGAAAAATCAAAAATTTACGTATTTCGGGAATGGGGAGTGACACTGGTCAACTATAAAGTCAAACTAAGTCAACTCTAGTCAACTGTGGTCAAACTAGCTAGGGTTGGGTCAACAATGGTCAACTAGTCTAGGTTAGTCAATTCTAGGTCTAAACAAACTAAGTATATGCAAATCAAGTATCCAAGATAGCTATTAACTCATAGCCTAAGTCACTTGCTAAACCAAGCACAAAACTAAGCCATAAGCTAACAAGGCACACAAACTTAGTCATATAATGTATATATATTATTCACATTTACATATTCATATACATTGATATATATAGGAAAGCTATATATATAGACACATACATATATATACATAGAGAGAGCGAAGGAGAGGTAAAAGAGTAAGTGAGTGTGCGTGTGACATGTGTATGAAAGGATATGTGTTAATGTTCTCAGATTTAGTGATAGGTAGGTGTATGTGACATGGGATACATGGTGTCAAAGGATGTATGAATGCATGTGAGTAAAAGGTTATAGGTTAACTCAGTTTATAGAAATACATACATACATACTTACATTGCATACATGCATACATACATATCATGTATACATACATACATTGCATACATGTCTACATACATATCATATATGCATACTTGTATTCATTCATGCACCTATATATACATACATAGATACATACAAATTTGAATACATTATATACTTGCATACATTATATTCATATATGCATACTCTATATTATATTACATTCATTCCTGCTTACATGCATACATATAATATATGCATACAAACTCATATATTTAACTCAAAATATATGTGAATACATATATTACATTACCTTAACATATATATATATATATATATATATATATATATATATATATATATATATATATATATATATATATATATATATATATATATATATATATATCATTCATTCATATCCCATATACATGCATACTTCAGTTCATGCATTATATCCATTCACATATCATTAAGTTGCATGCATATACTTATTTTCATTACATACATGTCATTCATGCATATTACATACTTACATGCATCTATACATTATATACATTGTATACAACATGTAAAAATAGAAGAGAAAAAAAGGAAAAAAACTGAAATGGAAAGGGAAGGAAAGGAAAAATATAAGAAAAAGAAAAAACAGTGGACATATACATGCTTGCATCATATATTCTACATTACCATACATGATATCATTATATATTACATTACATTATGCATTCATATCTATCATTACATGTATACCTTGCATTCATATCTAGCATTCATTATATACTTTCATGCATACATTGTATATCATTCTTTCATTCATGCATTTATGCATTGCTTACATACATTACATTGATTGCATTCCTACATGCTTACATTCAACCATATATATACATTAATGTAAAGAGGATACATATCATATATATATATATATATATATATATATATATATATATATATATATATATATATATATATATATATATATATATCATTTCATTCATCTAACATATCATGCATTACATACTCTACATTTATTTAATAACCATACTACATAGGCTCATAGGTTACACAAAATGCCTATGTCGTATAGTTACTCTTCTACTTAAAATTAATACTGTACCAATTGGACCTTCACTAAATTCTAGGATTAAATTATGTCATAGTCCTTTGTGTTAGCTTTCCGAAACTTTAAACGGATCGCATTTTCGTGTCCGGAAGCTCCCGAAATCGCAAAAATACCGAAACGCGTTCGTCTTTCGTACAACTGACACTCAAATAATTTTACAGAAAGTTTCAGAACGAATTTGGCGTATTAAAATATATATTTGGAAAGCTAACTTCGATACGGTTCTTTTAAAAAAACGGAAGATAAATCGAAGTTCTAAGCTAAAAGTTATAACATTTCTAAGTTGCTTTGGTTAATAAAAACGTGGATGAATATTATGACGAATTTGAGTTGTTTTGGACAAAAGAAACACATGTAGGCCAAGATACTTGGATACCAACATAGGTATCCAAATGAAACTCATTCTAACCATCCTAACTAAGATCAATCCACTCTCTAACAATTCTAAAACTAAATTTAAATATCTATTTAAACTATTATCATACATACATACACATGGGGTGTCCTAATTTGGGATCTATCAAGTAAGACACAAGACATATATCTAAAATTCTCAAGAGAGCTCCAAATGGCCTCAAATTTGAATCTAAATGGGGTACATGCATGGGGGTGGATCCTATGGATTCAAAACTAACTAATATGCATAGGAAATCAATTTAGAGGGTTGGTTTTACCTATTGGGAGTGGAATCCCAATGATACTCCCAAGGACACGGCTCCAACACGAGGATCTTCCAAAAAGGACACTCCTTCTTGCACTTTGCTCCAAATCCTTGCTAGCACCCTCCCTTGGTAGTATGAGAAGGTTGGATGGAAGTTTTGGTGGAGGGATGTAAGGATTTGGAGGTCAAATCAAAGAGGAAATCTCTCTAATTTGGGGAAGAACACTTTGTGAAGGAAAAGAGGCAAGATGGAGTGAAATGGAAGAAAGGGAGGCTAACCTACCTATAGTGGCTGCCCTTAGATGAATTAGGATTAGGTTTTAGATGTAGATGAGTGGCTATGGCTTGTCCACCCAATTCCAAGTCCTCCTATTGGTTCAATTGGTCCTAAGGCTTTCTTTTTCACAAATATGCTAAGAAAAATATCCTACTACAATAATATCTAGATATTACTAACCTTGGCACTTAGTAGGAATGTTCTAACCATGATTCTAACCTCAAGACTAATCTAGATTAGGTTAAACTTCTAGGGTTAAGGCTTAACTAAATGATTAACACAATATTTAATTAATATAAATCACAATTTCACAAAATTGTCAAAATGACCAAAATATCCTTAGGCTAAAAAGTTGTAATTAGTCATCCTAATCACATGACTAGGCTCCCTTGGTCATGGTTAGTCTCTAAGCTTAGCAAAACTAGGGTTTAACTAGTTAACCATCCAAATCACAATTCAATATTTTAAATAGTTTTAAATTGACTAAAAATCACCAAAAATCACAATATGATTTAAATATCATTATTAAATGATTATAATCACAAAATTTTAAAATTACCCTCATTTGGAAAATTGGGTGTTACAGATTTTATCCTTAATCATGCATAAGCTTTGATCCTTGATCACTCCTATATGACTTTGATCATGCCTAGATCATTCTATGCTTAGATTTTGATTTTATCATAACACGATCCTAACTAATGATTTTGACGATTTTGATCCTTTTAGTTGTGACTAGCTCGTGCGGCAACCTCTTGCGGAGGGCAGTGGTGGTATTTAGTCTCAGCAAGACCCCCATTACACTCATGGACGGCCCTGGTGTAAGCCAGACAAGCCATCGACTTGGGCAACATCTCTGGTTAGGGCAACCATCCGGTCCCTAAGTCCCCAGCTCTCCACCAAAAGAGTCTTTGCGGTCCACCAAACTCATTACCGTTAGTTGAACTGGCAATCCTCCGTGCCCATTTTTTAAGTTTCCACTGGGAAGGTCTCGAGTAGCTCAGGAGTCGGGAGAGGAACTCGAAATCCGAGCTCCATGCGGCCATCAAAACTGGAGACAACTGGCTCTTAGTGTTTGTCAAAAATTGTTCCTTATTTTCCTTGGCCACAACATTTATAGCTTTTAGTTGTTGTAATTTTTTTATATCTTTTTTCTGGAGTCAAGGGTAAGGACAACCAAAATTAGTTCCGACTAGGACAACCCAATCCTTTTGGTCGGCCCTGATTACACTTGACAGCTTCCTTATTGCTGACTCATTCCATTGGGGAGGGGTGGGGGTGGACAAGGGAATTGAATTCGAACTAGCACTACAGTCAGTAGAACCCGTCCCATGGAGACCAAGGGATCCCATCTTTTTGGTGACTGTGAGCACCCTGAATTTCGGGTTGATTTTTTATTATTTTCTGATTGAATTATTTTTCTCAATAAATATTTTATTTTGATTATTTTTATCCTTGAATGTACTTTTCCGTGCCTTTGATATTTGGAGTGTCAGGGATGTTCATCTCTAGAAACTTTCTTCATGAGTTTTGTAGTGGACAGGATTACCTTCATTTTGGTATATAATGTTCCACTCAAACTTGTTCCCTTGTACTCTTTTTGCTTCCTACAACTTCAGGTCAATTTAGATCATTTTATCGTTGATTAATTATTAATTGATTTCCCACTCTTTTTCTTGATCATCATATGCACGTTACCATGACTTTTAAATTAGGAGCACAAGGCTAGTCATTTTCTTGAAACCAACTTCTCATGCATGATCTACTCGAGACACTATTCATCCATGACCTTCGTATCCCACTCAGACACACCATCTTGTGCTTCATTTGCTTCGCACAACTTTTGGGTCAATTTAGGCCAATTAATTATCCACCGTAATTTGTGACCTGACTTCCAATTTTATTTCGGGACCCGACATAGATCCAACCTAGCCGACCCAAAATATGAACATGGCCCACATGAAGCCTACTACCCGCATGATACTTGTGTCATATTTATTTGAGCTCCCACATGCTACTTATTTATCCATGATCATAAATACCTACTTAAATTCAATTATTACACCATGTCCGATTTTGACCCGACCCGGCTCAACCGAACCCAGTCCAAGCTTCATGTTACCCTCTCTTATGACACCCTCACTCTCCTTGCCCTTAAAAAAAATTTAACTACCTAGACTACCTATTCAAATATTTTCTTGGACAACCCCCCTTGATTTAAATCCCTAAGAAATAATCTATTCCTACATTTAATCCCAATCCTTCATTCTACCCACATGCAATCCCAACCCCACATCCTCACAACACTCACTCCCACACCCTTGGCCGGCCCTAGTTTTTAGAGAATCCCCTTTTCTCTCTCTATTTTCCCTCTCTTTCATTATTATTCCCACACACACACATATATTCTCTCTTTCTCTCTCTTTATTTTCCTCACACACCATCACCCACACAGCAGCCCCATGGCCGACCCCTATGGCCGACCATTCTCCTCCTCCTCCATGGCCGAGCACCGCTCCAGCTCCTCCACCATTCCCGACCTCACCATCTCCTCCTCCTCCTCCCGAGCTCACCATCTCCTCCTCCTCCCGAGCTCACCACATCGACCACACCATCATCGACCACACCATCTCCTCCTCCTCCTCCCGAGCTCACCATCTCCTCCTACTTGGATACTAACATAGGTATCCAAATGAAACTCATTCTAACCATCCTAACTAAGATCAATCCACTCTCTAACCATTCTAAAACTAAATTTAAATATCTATTTAAACTATTATCATACATACATACACATGGGGTGTCCTAATTTGGGATCTATCAAGTAGGACACAAGGCACATATCTAAAATTCTCAAGAGAGCTCCAAATGGCCTCAAATTCGAATCTAAATAGGGTACATACATGGGGGTGGATCCTATGGATTCAAAACTAACTAATATGCATAGGAAATCAATTTAGAGGGTTGATTTTACCTATTGAAAGTGGAATCCCAATGATACTCCCAAGGACACGGCTCCGACACGAGGATCTTCCAAAAAGGACACTCCTCCTTGCACTTTGCTCCAAATCTTTGCTAGCACCCTCCCTTGGTAGTATGAGAAGGTTGGATGGAAGTTTTGGTGGAGGGATGTAAGGATTTGGAGATCAAATCAAAGAGGAAAGCTCTCTAATTTGGGGAAGAACACTTTGTGAAGAAAAAGAGGCAAGATGAAATGAAATGGAAGGAAGGGAGGCTAACCTACCTATAGTGGATGCCCTTAGATGAATTAGGGTTAGGTTTTAGATGTAGATGAGTGGCTATGGCTTGTCCACCCAATTCCAAGTCCTCCTATTGGTTCAATTGGTCCTAAGGCTTTCTTTTTCACAAATATCTTAAGAGAAATATCCTACTACAATAATATCTAGATATTGCTAGCCTTGGAACTTAGTAGGAATGTTCTAACCATGATTCTAACCTCAAGACTAATCTAGATTAGGTTAAACTTCTAGGGTTAAGGCTTAACTAAAGGATTAGCGTAATATTTAATTAATATAAATTATAATTTCACAAAATTGTCAAAATGACCAAAATACCCTTAAGCTAAAAAGTTGTAATTAGTCATCCTAATCACATGACTAGGCTCCCTTGGTCATGGTTAGTCTCTAGGCTTAGCAAAACTAGGGTTTAACTAGTTAACCATCCAAATCACAATTCAATATTTTAAATAGTTTTAAATTGACTAAAAATCACAATATGATTTAAATATCATTATTAAATGATTATAATTACAAAATTTCAAAATTATCCTCATTTGGAAAACTAGGTGTTACAAGTCTACCCCCCCTTAGAAGAATTTTGTCCTCGAAATTAAGATGATCGTACTCCTCCTAGGTCAAACCCCCAATCAACAAGGTCGAAGGATAATATGCAATCATAGTCCTACTGGTCGTGATTCCACAGTCTCGAACAGGGTAACTATGCGATCTAGCATATCACAAGAATATCCTGACAGGTACTAATGGAAATCACACATGAAGGTGGGGAAGAAGAACAAGGAGGTCAAACCTACTAACCCATCACCTGCAGCGTCGGTCTCCTCGACCGCCATCGCAAAAGCTCCACCCCTCTGGGCATGGTGCTGCGCTACAGGTAGCCTAACTCCCTCTATCTAATCCATGATACTCAAGTGTCACGACCCGCACCCTAGAGTAAGGGCACGAGACGTGGAGCCTACGCCACAGTGTCGACGGTAGAACGCTGTCCTAGGTCACATTCATCTAACAGTTATAAGGTACTTGTACAGTTTATACACTCCGAATGGAGGTGACATAAATAAGTACAACTCAATCACAACTAAGGAAGAAAGTACGATACGATAGAAGATGAAACACAGAATCCACAGATGATAAATACAAGATAGAGAGATAGCTGAAATCTAAGATAACATCTCCACAAATCCAGAGTACAACTCTAATATATACAAGTGTATCATAACATGAAAATAAATAGAACTAGCCTAGCTAACTAGCCTAGTCTATAGGGGTAGTGTCATCAGGAAGTGCTGGGTCCGCCTGAGGGTCCAGCTCGACACAGCTCCTCGAAGTCATCTGTAATATTTCAACAGGTCCAGTCAGGACTGGAGCGAGCACAGTACATCTCACGCAGTTCATAATGTGACAGGATATATAAATATGCAATAGAGTAAGATACATGAAACGCTGCAGAATATACATGAAGTAAAAGAGAGAGAGCTGTAATGTAAATAGATACTATAAATAGAGAATTACAGTGAACTAGTGATTTAGAGTATAAGATGAACATGTGAACGGCTTAAATTTGTACATGAGTAATCTAAGAGTTTGCACATGAGTATACTACTTTAGAATTGTTCACGTGACCATTTATACTCTCCCATACCCCAATCAATACACAACGATCCAGACAGGTTATGTTATTGCACATGATATCACATGAAGGCCCATAATAGGGTGCACATGATTGTATACACGAGGGCTCCGTGAACATGAGAGTACATGAATCACGAGAGTGCACATGAATGGTAAAAGTATCGGAGTACATGATGAAAGTGAAACGTACATGACATACTGTAACCCGATGCTCCCGAGGGGGATAACATCTCATGAAGGGATCCATATAGTACCAATCCGTGTTAAATATTGTGACAGCATCAAGTAAAGTAATCTAGAGTGTAAATGTAAATCATATCAAATATGAAACGGTCAGAGAATGTACTCGCCTGATATCCTGAACGTCTGAATGAAATACTGCCTGAGGAGTGGTGTCTGGCTCCTAATCAGAACAGTACAAGTCATAACATGTCCAGCTAATAAAGTAAGCTACTATGATGCAGTCTACATGATATTAGGTCAATCCTAGACTAAAGTCAACCCAGGTCAACTTCAGTCAACTAAATAGTAAAGGTTAGGTCAACTAGGTCAACCTAGACCCAATCAAGTCTTACTAGGCCTAACCATTCTACCCTAGCAAGTACACACCATACACAAGTCTATATGACTCTACACATGTGTATATTCCATATACACAAGACCACACAAGGATACCATAGGCTATGTACCTAGGTTATAGGCCATAGGCCATGCACATTCAATTCCATACATTTATACACACTATACACATAGGCTATACCTATATTGTATTACAAATCACATTGGTTATATAGCTTATATATATATATATATATATATATATATATATATATATATATATATATATATATATATAAAGAGAGTTAGAGAGGGGAAAACTTATATATGTGAGTGTGTGTCTAACATAGGCATGTGTGTGTGTATAGGCTTGTGTACATATGTGGGATATCTTGTGTATTCCTAGGCATGTAGGTATGTACATATCAATGTGTCAATGTGAGATTAGGGGGGTGAGTGTCCTATTTCCAGGTTTAACAAAGTGACAGTGAGATATGGGAGAAATCAGTGTGTGTGTACATGAATGTATTTGTGTTTCCTGTGTGTGACAGTGTTAGTTCTCAGGATTTTAGAATTTAAACAATGTAACAGTGTCTCAGGTTCACAAACAGTGCATATAAATCCCAAGTTTGCAGTTTAAATGAAAGCATTCAATAGGAAGGAAACCAATTCATGACATCAAAACTGAAACTAACTAACATTTAAATCACAAGGAAAGGGGTTTTACATCCCAGGCTTGCATCATAGGTTAAAAACAGTGTCTCAATAGTGTGTGTCTCTAAACATGTGACAGGAATAGGAAAACAGTGTGTACATATCACAGGTTCAATTAAATCCCAGGTTTCAATTTCACAACAATGTATCAGTCCATGTTCTCAGGAATTCGAAGAACAGTGGTATTCAATATCAGTTAATGCAATCCAAATTAATATGCCAATTCGAGAATGAAATATGAAGACTGAAATTATGACCTAATAGGAACATTAGGAAACTGAAATGGAACTCAGTTGTCCTGTGAAATCTCAGGTTTAACATAACACAAATAAATCATGACATAAATTAGCCCATTCAATCTCAGGAATTATTATGACAGATTTCAGTTATTGAAACCCAACCCATATGTAAATTCGAATACAACTAACCAACTAAAACACCAAGAACTGAATCCCTATCATGGTATCTAATTGTAACAGCATATAAACCAATTACATTACATGTTATTAATATTTAAAAGTAAATCGAATGGAAGAAAACAGTGTAACACTCACTGATACTTGACAGTATCAGTTAAATGGGAGATTCCCATTTCAACATTGAAATAGCAGTAAATAGGCTAGGTTAATGGTTGGTAATTAATTGCTAATATGTGTTCGTGTTATCCATATTGTATCGTGTCCAAAAACAGGACACGAATGTGTCCAAACCTACACAAATCCAATACACACGAACTGGGTTCAGTCAACGGTGTACCCGTGTCCAGTGCAAGTCGAGTTTCTCACTCGACACAAACTCATTGGACACGAGGCCTTGGGGGTATCGTGTCAGACATTGCCCCAAGCTCTGTGTCCAAGGACACGCGTCCACGTGTCCAGAACAAGCCATACGAACTCGCGAGTAGCAGGACAGTGCTGTCGTGCGCGCGCGGGGCGTGTCCACGGGTCCAACTCGATACGAAATGGACTCGAATCTAGCTCAGTCGTGTAGAAAGTGATAAGCCACACGAAAACCTAATTTCCTATTCAAATACATTTCGAAAACAGGGTCGAAATGCCCACTGTGGCATTTCGTCGAACACTATTAAACCTAGACTGATACGTGTCCGATACGGACACGTAAAGGACACGACACCACACGAAACCTATTCCTACAGTTAGAGGACACCTAGGGCTATGCAACCATGCTAAGAAATCATGAAACAAATGGCTAAATAGGAAGTTACCTATGTGGTGCTCCTCCTCAAGAAAGCAAAAATGGAGATTCCCTCTAGTTAGCTCAAAGCTTCAATAGATACCAAAACTGAAGTTAACCTCCACCAACAGTAGGAGAACAGAATTTAGGTTACAATGCAAGAAGTTTGAATGAAAATAGAGGAGTATTGATCAAAATAGAAAAGTTTGAAGGAAGAACAAACGTTGCTCTTGAAAAAATGGAGGAATGAACAAAAGAGGCAAGTATTTTGGGAGACATTAAATAGGGGGTGGGTGTTGATCCCTAGGCCGGCCAAAAATCTAGGGTTAGGGTTTTAGGAATAGATTAATGGCTCTCCTTTCATCTAGTCTAATCAAGGGTCTAAAATCTAGGTTTCACACTAGCCTTAAGTTGCAACCTAGTTAGCTCTAACTAATCATGACTTAACCAAAACTAATCATAACTAACTAATACTAACCATAGCTAACTAAGACTAGCTATGACTAATCTAGGTTAGGTCCAATCTAGGTTAGGGCCAATCATAACACATGGCAATTAATTAAATAATATTAAATCATACCATTCCAATAAATATATATTAAATTCAAATAAATTCAAAATAATAAAAATACCCTCAAACTAGAAATGTGGTAGTGACAAATCTACCCTCCTTAAAAAAATTTTGTCCTCAAAATTGAAAGGCGAAACTAAACAGATGAGAAGGATAGACAATCATACCTCACGGTCCAAAAAGATAAGGGTATCGCTCGCGTATCTCATCCTCTCGCTCCCAGGTAGACTCTCCTGGAGAATGATGCCTCCATGCGACGCGAACCAAGGGTATCATCTGGTTTCTCAGTACCTTCTCTCGGTGATCCAGAATCTCCACTGGCTGCTCTGGATAACTGAGAGTAGGTCACACCTCAATCTCCGAGTGATCGAGTACATGGCTAGGGTCAGCCACGTACCGTCCCAACTGTGATACATGGAATACGTTGTGGACACCCACTAGTGTAATGCCCAGATCTCGTATTACGTATTTGGAATACGTGTACGTATTTTGACCCGTATTGCATGTCTTCCTGCTTGATTTACTTTGACATTTCATTGATGGGTTTATCTTGGTTTGGTTCGATTTGTTGGCTTGGTTCGGTTTTTCTTGATTTATGTGAACCAAACCACTCCCACCTACCACCACTCCCACCATAAATATCAATCCCACTCTCTCTCTTCCATTATTACTCATTACTCATTTCTTCTTCATCTTTACTTCTCCACCAATCAGGAGAGAGGGAGAGCTTAGGCAAGTGCATCTTGCTTCATGGAGGAAGTCCATTTTTATTGTTCCATTGTCTTCCTCATGTGTTTCTAACCCACTTTAGTATTTAGCATTTTTCACTTCCATGGTTAAATTCTTGTAGATCTAGTTTTGTGGTATTTTCGGTTTCCATGAATTTTGACCTATCAACTTGCATATTCTTGCTAGATGATGGTTCCATATTGTAGAAAATTTTATTTTTACCCAAATTTGACCTACGGGAGTTTGGATTTAGGTTCCTAATGTTGTTTGGAGGAGCATGGAGGCCATGGTATTCTCCATGGACATGTTCTCTGTGGGAGCCATTAATTTTACTCTTGGCCGCATGCACAATTGTATGCTAGCCGCATATGGCTTGCTGGCCTTAAATGTTTGACTGATCTTATTTAAATAATTTTGGAGCCGCATGGGTGGCCTCCCACTCTCTTTGGCCGCATGTATGTTCTCCCACTTTTGGGCCGTATGGGGTCCACTTTGATTGTTTAAATACTTTATTTGCCTGAATTGTGGTCAGAATCTCTTCCCACTCCCAACATAAAAGTTGTAGAATTTCTCCTTGGCTTCAAGAATATATATATTATTAATATATTATTATTTAATTGTGCAAGTTTCTCCTCTCCTTGATAAATGACATGACTTGATAGTGACCCGCCGTGGTGCACTCCTGACAAGATAGCTTGACCTGACAAATTTGACATGATAACTTGACATGATAATTCTTGATAGTGGCCCGCCGTGGCGCACTCTTGACATGATAAACCTGACATGATATATCTTGATAAGCTGTTGCGACGGCTACCTGACATGACATGACCTGTATAAATAACCTGGACACCGTGGGCGATTGTGCTTGTACAAATAATCCAGTTCCGTCTTGTATCATGTATAGGATGGGACTCCTGAGTACCACGGTCAGGAGTACCCACTGTAAATGGCTAAGACTAATAACTAGAATAATACAGTAGTTCATGAAGAGACTTTCCCAGTTACCTGTTGCTCCTTTGATCCCGGCCTTATATATATATATACATGAGATTTGTTGCTATCCGTCGAGATGAGCGCACTTCCAGTCCGCCGTCGAGTATGGTACCTTAGGACATATGTATCTTGCTACAGTGTGTCTGCTATATCATGCTTGCTGTGATCACTCAGGTAGCAGCAGGCGGATAACTGGACTTGGAAATCTCTTTGCATCTTGTTAGTAACTAGGCATGTGATAACCCTAGTTAGTTAAAGTATCAAGCCGTACTTATTGCTTGGCCGTGAAATGTTGGATGAAGTTTACCAGTCTATTCTTGTCTTGATTCTGTACAAGATTGTCACATGACCTATTTTCTTATTTTATCTTGCCGATAAATGGTGGGAGAAACCAAGTTCGGTTCAGACGAAGGGTTACAACCCCGGTCCTTGTTTGGTTTACGGGTTGTAACCTGGTTATCTGAATAGTCTCATGGTTATCTCATCGTATATCACATGTCCTGCTTTTCTTTAATTACTGTCTTTTATATATTTTTTTTAATCTTGTGCTAATTGCTGGTTTTAGTTCCTAAGTGAAGCCTCTTTTGTGGCACTTGCTCTTTCTGGGGTCTGACCCAGCTGGTTTTGTATGGCCAGATACCGGAGCAGCACCAGAGGATCTATCGACCTTCCAGCCACATGGTGACTACTAGACGGAATCCTGGCAACGAGTGGGTTTATTTTGGCTCTCCCACTCTATTGTAAAATTATTCTTTTGAGGCGTTTAGCCGCCGAGCCAGTGTTAGCTCGTGTACATTTTTACTTACTGTCTGCCTACGGACTGTAACATGATTGGCAACCTAGGGTTGATCATGTATGACTAAAACTCTTGCTAGTCCTCACATTTTGTAACGTCTAGCTTCATGATCAGCTGAATATATAATGTTTGGGACGCCTTACTGTTGTATATTTGGTGATCTTACATCTTGTAACTCTATTTACTTGCTTGTGATTGAGACACTAGGCTCGTTCTTGACCATAAGAGACTGATGGCTTGTAGATAAACCCTCATATATCTAGACAGCCGTGACAGTATGGTGAGATGGATTCCATTTCATTATACGTAGCTGGCTATGTCTGCCCCCGCTCTCCAGTATTCTGGTTCTGGGGCGTGACATGGTTCAAGTGGTGGCCCATGCAGGTCTTGTCAATCAAAATATGTGAGGGTTTATCGAATAGATGTCTCAATCAGCACCCGCCCTTGATCTATGCCCGTATCTTCTAATCCCTGAGATTCTCGACCTGATCACATGCTTGTATCGTTGATCTGTCTTGGTCCTTCCTTATTGTTTCCTATGTTTCTTCAGCAGCATTGTTCCTGGATCTGCCAATCAGCAAGGCGGAGCACTTTCCGTGGATCAGCAGCAACCAGAAGATCAGGCCCAGCACTCAGGAGCAACCTCCCGGGTCATGCCTCACGGAGAACCAGAACCCCCGGTACAGCCAGCCCAGCCCGCAGGTCAGGATGATGAAGCCTTGGTGGAACTTATCAGGGAGTTGCTCGCATCGCAGGATCGTCGAGGACATGCCTTGCGTCAGGCAATGGCAGATGCTCTGGGCAGAGGTGGACATCATGGGAACAGTACAGCGAATAGTAACAGGACCGAAGGTCGGAAGCGGTCTCACGGCCAGATGACCCAGTCATCAGCACCAGCCCCGGCAGCTAGAGCTTTGACCATTGGAGCTCCGAGAAGGACAGCTTCAGCTACGTCGGTTCAACATTCATCCCCGACGTATCCTCAGCAGCAGAAGAAGAAGCAATTTTCTACAATGGGCTGCACTCATTGTGGGAAGCCTGGACATATTGTTTCAGAATGTCGCAAGGCTCGAGGATTGTGTTTGCTATGTGGAGCGCCGGACCACAAGGTAGGGTCCTGCCCGTTCAAGACTGCCTCATCACCAGCCATGACCAGTTCATCCGTTAGGGGACCAGCCCCAGTACCAGTCCAGCAGCAGTTTCCATCCCCGAGGCCGTTGCCGATGCAGGCCCAAGCTTTTCAGCAGCAAAGGCCTTAGCAGTATGCCCAGGCACAATTTCTGTATAGGCAAAGGGGATTCCAGCAGAGACCCCAGCAGTATGCCCAGGTCCAAGCTCAGATTCAGAACCGGCAGAGAGGTTTCTAGCAGGATATCTTCCCTCTTTCTCGTGCCTTCGATTTCCTTGCTTACATACATGATTGCATGATTGATTGCTTAGTATAGCTTGCCTGTGATTAGTATAGCTTGTCCTTGCCACTCTAGCCTCTTGATTAAATTCCGAGGACGGAATTCTTTTAAGGTGGGTAGAGCTGTAATGCCCAGATCTCGTATTACGTATTTGAAATACATGTACGTATTTTGACCCGTATTGCATGTCTCCCTGCTTGATTTACTTTGACATTTCATTGATGGGTTTATCTTGGTTCGGTTCGGTTTGTTGGCTTGGTTCGGTTTTTCTTGATTTATGTGAACCAAACCACTCCCACCTACCACCACTCCCACCATAAATATCAATCCCACTCTCTCTCTTCCATTATTACTCATTACTCATTTCTTCTCCATCTTTACTTCTCCACCAACCAGGAGAGAGGGAGAGCTTAGGCAAGTGCATCTTGCTTCATGGAGGAAGTCCATTTTTATTGTTCCATTGTCTTCCTCATGTGTTTCTAACCCACTTTAGTATTTAGCATTTTTTATTTCCATGATTAAATTCTTGTAGATCTAGTTTTGTGGTATTTTCGGTTTCCATGAATTTTGACCTATCAACTTGCATATTCTTGCTAGATGATGGTTCCATGTTGTAGAAAATTTTATTTTTACCCAAATTTGACCTACGGGAGTTTGGATTTAGGTTCCTAATGTTGTTTGGAGGAGCATGGAGGCCATGGTATTCTCCATGGACATGTTCTCTGTGGGAGCCATTAATTTTACTCTTGGTCGCATGCACAATTGTATGCTAGCCGCATATGGCTTGCTGGCCTTAAATGTTTGACTGATCTCATTTAAATAATTTTGGAGCCGCATGGGTGGCCTCCCACTCTCTTTGGCCGCATGTATGTTCTCCCACTTTTGGGCCGCATGGGGTCCACTTTGATTATTTAAATGCTTTATTTGCCTGAATTGTGGTCAGAATCTCTTTCCACTCCCAACATGAAAGTTGTAGAATTTCTCCTTGGCTTCAAGAATATATATATTATTAATAGATTATTATTTAATTGTGCAAGTTTCTCCTCTCCTTGATAAATGACATGACTTGATAGTGACCCGCCGTGGTGCACTCCTGACAAGATAGCTTGACCTGACAAATTTGACATGATAACTTGACATGATAATTCTTGATAGTGGCCCGCCGTGGCGCACTCTTGACATGATAAACCTGACATGATATATCTTGATAAGCTATTACGACGGCTACCTGACATAACATGACCTGTATAAATAACCTGGACACCGTGGACGATTGTGCTTGTACAAATAATTCAGTCCCGTCTTGCATCATGTCTAGGATGGGACTCCTGAGTACCACGGTCAGGAGTACCCACTGTAAATGGCTAAGGCTAATAACTAGAATAATACAGTAGTTCATGAAGAGACTTTCCCAGTTACCTGTTGCCCCTTTGATCCCGGCCTTATATATATATACATGGGATTTGTTGCTATCCGTCGAGATGAGCGCACTTTCAGCCCGCCGTCGAGTGTGGTACCTTAGGACACATGTATCTTGCTACAGTGTGTCTGCTATATCATGCTATCTTTTTCTTTTCTTTGCTGGGATCACTCAGGTAGCAGCAGGCGGGTAACTGGACTTGGAAATCTCTTTGCATCTTGTTAGTAACTAGGTCTATGATAACCCTAGTTAGTTAAAGTATCAAGCCGTACTTATTGCTTGGTCGTGAAATGTTGGATGAAGTTTACCAGTCTATTCTTGTCTTGATTCTGTACAAGATTGTCACATGACCTGTTTTCTTATTTTATCTTGCCGATAAATGGTGGGAGAAACCAAGTTCGGTTCAGACGAAGGGTTACAACCTCGGTCCTTGTTTGGTTTACAGGTTGTAACCTGGTTATCTGAATAGTCCCATAGTTATCTCATCGTATATCACCTGTCCTGCTTTTCTTTAATTACTGTCTTTTATATATTTTTTTACTCTTGTGCTAATTGCTGGTTTTAGTTCCTAAGTGAAGCTTCCTTTGTGGCACTTGCTCTTTCTGGGGTCTGACCCAGCTGGTTTTGTATGGCCAGATACCGGAGCATCACCAGAGGATCTACCGACCTTCCAGCCACATGGTGACCACTAGACGGAATCCTGGCAACGAGTGGGTTTATTTTGGCTCTCCCACTCTATTGTAAAATTATTCTTTTGAGACGTTTAGCCGCCGAGCCAGTGTTAGCTCGTGTACATTTTTACTTACTGTCTGCCTATGGGCTGTAACATGATTGGCAACCTAGGGTTGATCATGTATGACTAAAACTCTTGCTAGTCCTCACATTTTGTAACGACTAGCTTCATGATCAGCTGAATATGTAATGTTTGGGACGCCTTACTGTTGTATATTTGGTGATCTTACATCTTGTAACTCTATTTACTTGCTTGTGATTGAGACACTAGGCTCGTTCTTGACCATAAGAGACTGATGGCTTGTAGATAAATCCTCATATATCTAGACAGCCGTGACCGTATGGTGAGATGGATTCCATTTCATTATACGTAGCTGGCTATGTCTGCCCCCGCTCTCCAGTATTCTGGTTCTGGGGCGTGACAACTAGTGCAGGTGGCAAGTCTAGCCTGTATGCCACGTCACCGACTCTCCCGCTGATCACGAAAGGACCGATGAAGCGCGGGCTAAGCTTCCCACCTCCACCAAAACGTATGGTACCACGAGTCGGAGATATCCGCAGAAAAACTATGTCTCCGACCTAAACACAAACAAGGTCTCCTGTTACAAAATAATCAAACATGATCAAACAGACAAAACAACAAACAACCTACTTCTAATCCTATCTCTAATCAACTAAGTCAAACATAGTCAATGGTCAACTACCGGTCAACAACTAGTCAATTTGTCAACATCCAAGCACTTGGTCAAAACTGGTCAACTAAGTCAACTTGGACTATTGGGTCAATGGCTGATCTAGGGTTTAGACCTAAATAGTCTATAGTGTTAAAAAAAATATCAAGACCAACCAAATCCTAAGTTCAAACATACACATGTATACTCCACATTAAACTAGACTCATAACTTCTAACCCTTAACCATAACACATACTCTAAAATACCTCACATAACCCTATATATCTTACCCTCTAATACCCATATATCTCTAATGTAACCCCATAGAACCCACACTATTCTAAGTGTATCATCTATACATACATATAGACTAACCGTCTCATATGCCTAATCTATATAATATATGCAAAACCCCCTTAACCCAATTACTTATCACATATATCCCTATAATATTATACACAATGCATAGCATTAGCCTAACATGGAGGTTTACTAGCATAAGCAGCAATTTAACCGAAACAAGAGGCAGGACATGCAATAGGGTGAAAGTATGTGAAGTACAGGAATGAATGAGTGCATGTGAATCAAGGACATGCAATGAATGTTATGTGAAGTACAGGGCCTGTGCTAAGGTGCGGTGCCAATTTGTGTGGACACTTCAGGCATACAGAATACTAAGGTAGTGCAATAGTTCATATATATGTGGGACATGATCAAATTTGTAGGTTATATGCCAAAGTAGCTAGGGAATGAAGTGTCAATTGCAAGAGAGTGAAGTGTGAATTGTGTATCTGAGTCTAACGTGTCAGAGAAGTCATGTGATAATGATGAAGCGTACAAGATGGCGTGTCCGAGTAGGACATGAAGGTCATGGGTGCCTTACTGGAAAGGGTAAGGAAAAAATAATAAATCATCAAGGCTATAAGACATACTAACATCCTATATGGAAATTGGTTGGTCAGGAGAATCATCTACAATGGGTTATTATTCTAATACCAATGCTAACTACCATCTCTAGGGTACAGACACCCTACAAGTCGTCATATCATTACACTATGAAAGATCTACATATGAATAAGTTCTACAAAACTAAAATATCCCTAATCCTAAGTTATTTGATGATAGACTACAATTTTATAACAACAGAAGGGTATGATACCAAAACGCGTTCGTCTTTCGTACAGCTGACACTCAAATACTTTTACAGAAAGTTTCAGAATGAATTTGGCTTATTAAAATATATATTTGGAAAGCTAACTTCGATACGGTTCTTTTAAAAAAACGGAAGATAAATCGGAGTTCTAAGCTAAAAGTTATGACATTTCTAAGTTGCTTTGGTTTATAAAAATGTGGATGAATATTATGACAAATTTGAGTTGTTTTGGACAAAAGAAACACATGTAGGCCAAGATACTTGGATACCAACATAGGTATCCAAATGAAACTCATTCTAACCATCCTAACTAAGATCAATCCACTCTCTAATAATTCTAAAACTAAATTTAAATATCTATTAAACTATTATCATACATACATACACATGGGGTGTCCTAATTTGGGATCTATCAAGTAAGACACAAGACATATATGTAAAATTCTCAAGAGAGCTCCAAATGGTCTCAAATTTGAATCTAAATGGGGTACATGCATGAGGGTGGATCCTATGGATTCAAAACTAACTAATATGCATAGGAAATCAATTTAGAGGGTTGGTTTTACCTATTGGGAGTGGAATCCCAATGATACTCCCAAGGACACGGCTCCAACACGAGGATCTTCCAAAAAGGACACTCCTTCTTGCACTTTGCTCCAAATCCTTGCTAGCACCCTCCCTTGGTAGTATGAGAAGGTTGGATGGAAGTTTTGGTGGAGGGATGTAAGGATTTGGAGACCAAATCAAAGAGAAAATCTCTCTAATTTGGGAAAGAACACTTTGTGAAGGAAAAGAGGCAAGATGGAGTGAAATGGAAGGAAGGGAGGCTAACCTACCTATAGTGGCTGCCCTTAGATGAATTAGGATTAGGTTTTAGATGTAGATGAGTGGCTATGGCTTGTCCACCCAATTCCAAGTCCTCCTATTGGTTCAATTGGTCCTAAGGCTTTCTTTTTCACAAATATGCTAAGAGAAATATCCTACTACAATAATATCTAGATATTACTAACCTTGGCACTTAGTAGGAATGTTCTAACCATGATTCTAACCTCAAGACTAATCTAGATTAGGTTAAACTTCTAGGGTTAAGGCTTAACTAAAGGATTAACACAATATTTAATTAATATAAATTACAATTTCACAAAATTGTCAAAATAACCAAAATATCCTTAGGCTAAAAAGTTGTAATTAGTCATCCTAATCACATGACTAGGCTTCCTTGGTCATGGTTAGTCTCTAAGCTTAGCAAAACTAGGGTTTAACTAGTTAACCATCCAAATCATAATTCAATATTTTAAATAGTTTTAAATTGACTAAAAATCACCAAAAATCATAATATGATTTAAATATCATTATTAAATGATTATAATCACAAAATTTTAAAATTACCCTCATTTGGAAAATTGGGTGTTACAGATTTTATCCTTAATCATGCATAAGCTTTGATCCTTGATCACTCCTATATGACTTTGATCATGCCTAGATCATTCTATGCTTAGATTTTGATTTTATCATAACACGATCCTAACTAATGATTTTGACGATTTTGATCCTTTTAGTTGTGACTAGCTCGTGCGGCAACCTCGTGCGGAGGGCAGTGGTGGTATTTAGTCTCAGCAAGACCCCCATTACACTCATGGACGGCCCTGGTGTAAGCCAGACAAGCCATCGACTTGGGCAACATCTCTGGTTAGGGCAACCATCCGGTCCCTAAGTCCCCAGCTCTCCACCAATAGAGTCTTTGCGGTCCACCAAACTCATTACCGTTAGTTGAACTGGCAATCCTCCATGCCCATTTTTTAAGTTTCCACTGGGAAGGTCTCGAGTAGCTCAGGAGTCGGGAGAGGAACTCGAAATCCGAGCTCCATGCGGCCATCAAAACTGGAGACAACTGGTTCTTAGTGTTTGTCAAAAATCGTTCCTTATTTTCCTTGGCCACAACATTTATAGCTTTTAGTTGTTGTAATTTCTTTTTTCTGGAGTCAAGGGTAAGGACAACCAAAATTAGCTCCGACTAGGACAACCCAATCCTTTTGGTCGGCCCTGATTACACTTGACAGCTTCCTTATTGCTGACTCATTCCATTGGGGAGGGGTGGGGGTGGACAAGGGAATTGAATTCAAACTAGCACTACAGTCAGTAGAACCCGTCCCATGGAGACCAAGGGATCCCATCTTTTTGGTGACTGTGAGCACCCTGAATTTCGGGTTGATTTTTTATTATTTTCTGATTGAATTATTTTTCTCAATAAATATTTTATTTTGATTATTTTTATCCTTGAATGTACTTTTTCGTGCCTTTGATATTTGGAGTGTCAGGGATGTTCATCTCTAGAAACTTTCTTCATGAGTTTTGTAGTGGACAGGATTACCTTCATTTTGGTATATAATGTTCCACTCAAACTTGTTCCCTTGTACTCTTTTTGCTTCCCACAACTTCAGGTCAATTTAGACCATTTTATCGTTGATTAATTATTAATTGATTTCCCACTATTTTCCTTGATCATCATATGCACGTTACCATGACTTTTAAATTAGGAGCACAAGGCTAGTCATTTTCTTGAAACCAACTTCTCATGCATGATCTACTCGAGACACTCTTCATCCATGACCTTCGTATCCCACTCAGACACACCATCTTGTGCTTCATTTGCTTCACACAACTTTTGGGTCAATTTAGGCCAATTAATTATCCACCGTAATTTGTGACCTGACTTCCAATTTTATTTCGGGACCCGACATAGATCCAACCTAGCTGATCCAAAATATGAACATGGCCCACATGAAGCCTACTACCCGCATGATACTTGTGTCCTATTTATTTGAGCTCCCACATGCTACTTATTTATCCATGATCATAAATACCTACTTAAATTCAATTATTACACCATGTCCGATTTTGACCCGACCCGGCTCAACCGAACCCAGTCCAAGCTTCATGTTACCCTCTCTTATGACACCCTCACTCTCTTTGCCCTTAAAAAAAATTTAACTACCTAGACTACCTATTCAAATATTTTCTTGGACAACCCCCCTTGATTTAAATCCCTAAGAAATGATCTATTCCTACATTTAATCCCAATCCTTCATTCTACCCACATGCAATCCCAACCCCACATCCTCACAACACTCACTCCCACATCCTTGGTCGGCCCTAGTTTTTAGAGAATCCCCTTTTCTCTCTCTATTTTCCCTCTCTTTTATTATTATTCCCACACACACACATATATTCTCTCTTTCTCTCTCTTTATTTTCCTCACACACCATCACCCACACAGCAGCCCCATGGCCGACCCCTATGGCCGACCATTCTCCTCCTCCTCCATGGCCGAGCACCGCTCCAGCTCCTCCACCATTCCCGACCTCACCATCTCCTCCTCCTCCTCTCGAGCTCACCATCTCCTCCTCCTCCCGAGCTCACCACATCGACCACACCATCACCATCATCTTCAACCACCACCACCTCTTCTCTCAGCCTCCATAGCCTACACCACTGCCACCCTCGCCATGCCTTGGCCGCATCGTGGCTGCGCCGCCGTGCCAGGCCCGCGCAGCCCCCCCAGCAGCGAGCAGCAGCAGCTACTGCTGCACAGCGCGGCTGGAAATGGCAAAGCCGTGCGGTTCAGGCACTGCCGCCGGCCGCGCGCCGTCGTGGCCGGCCCCCCCTGGCTAGGCGAACTCCGACGAACCCCCGGGGTGCGCCGCCTTCCTCCCCGGCACGATGCATAGCCTATTCGTGCATTTCGTACTAAATTTCGTCGGCGCGAGCTCGGAAACGAACTCAGAATGGTGCCTCGTCGTAGCGACTTCGTGCACATTTTTCGGGAAATCCGACCGTTGGATCGACGATTTCTTTGCTCTGTCACAATCTCGATATATCCATCTTCACTTTCCTTAATTTTCGTCCGTTAATTTTATAGTTTGATACATCAAAACCGGCCACCAAGTTGACCGTTTAAATTGTATAAATTTTGGACAGTTTTGCGGAGCCAACTTCGTTGACTCGTAGCTCCTCCATCGCAGCTTCGTTTGGCGTGCCACCAGTTCCTGTACGTAGCTGGTATAACCCTCTTCCTACCCCTCTAATTTCATTTCATTGTGAGCTTGTTTGATTGGTTGAATTTGACGCCAAAGTTGGCCGTCCGAATTCGTAATTTCTAACTTGTAAAATTCTATTTTTGAACTCGGGACTCCAGATTTCATTTTTGACACCACCAGTAGACTCGTGGCATCATTCTGGCACGAATTCATATATAATTTGTTAGATTTGGAGGATGTGGGCCCTGACACGCATTTTGGTGCAAAGCGGACCCAACAGTCCGGGTCAATAGGACTTTTTGACGCCGGCTCATCGGAATCCAATTCCGGATATACCGTTGAGTTCGTATTGTCATTCTGGACTCGTTGACATATAATTTGCTAGGTTTTAGTGGACATTGGTTCCGACACACATTTCCGTGCAAGTCGGATACCAATATCCGGATCAACGGGTCATTTTAAGATCGGCTCATCGGAATCCAATTCTGGATATACCGTTGAGTTCGTATCGTCATTCTGGACTCGTTGACATATAATTTGTTAGGTTTTAGTGGACATTGGTTCTGGCACGCATTTCTGTACAAATCGGATACCAATATCCGGGTCAACGGGTCATTTTAAGATCGGCTCATCGGAATCCAATTCTGGATATATCGTTGTGTTCGTATCGTCATTCTGGACTCGTTGATATATAATTTTCTAGGTTTTAGTGGAATTGGTTTCGGCACGCATTTCTGTGCCAAGTCAGATACCAATATCCGGATCAACGGATCATTTTGAGATCGGCTCATCGGAATCCAATTCTGGATATACCGTTGAGTTCGTATCGTCATTCTGGACTCGTTGACATATAATTTGCTCAGTTTTGAGAACATTGGCTCCGACACGCATTTTCGTGCAAACCGAAATTTCAATGTTCTGGTCAACGGACCAAATTGAGATCGGGTCAACGGAATCCAATTCCGGATATACGGTTGGGTTCATATCGCCATTTTGGACTCGTGGACATATAATTTGTTATATTTTGTAGACTTATTTTTTTGCACATTTTTCGGTGCAAAACGGCTCCGACACGGATACCGTTTTTGACCCGAAATTATCTTTTTGCCCTTGTGTCCAAACTGGACCGATGGATAGGCTATCCTAGCTAATTTGACCATTCTGGACACGTTGGCGATGTTTAATTTATCATCCGACAATATTTGTAGATACTTTCTCTATGTATCACCTTTTATTATAATTAATTCTTATAATGTTCGTATTTCGGGATTAGTACAATGAAACTGAGATCAGTCGATTCTAGTGATCTCACATCGCTGAAATTGACAAGATGAACACGTGGATCACTATAATAAGATTATTAACCTTACCGTTGATCATCTTACCTCGATTTGCGTGTCGTAAGTTTCGAAGTACGAATAACGAAGTACACCTTATATTTTTTTAATAATTAGACTATAATTGACCATGTTTGACCAGAGTTGACCAGTTGACCAAAAGCCAACTGTAAGTCAACACTTGACCTAGTTTGGCTAGATTGTTGACCAGAGTTGACCTAGAGTTGACTTGACTTAGAAGAGCCTAGAATAATATAGATTGCTTGTAAAACTTCATTTATTACAACTTGAACACCTTGTAACCTGTGTTGCTCTAAATAGGACTCTGTGGCTTCAGTTTGGACCTCTATACCTATCAGCTGTTCAGGTTATCGAGGCGAGTACATTCTCTGATCATTTCATATCTTGTTTAGGATTATATTTCCTGCTTTAGATCACTTTACTTGATGCTGACACGTTGGTAACACGGATTAGTACTATATGGATCTTGTCGTGCGATGTTATCCCCTTAGCGGATACATCGGGTATTTCGTGTTCGTGTATTTTATCATGGGCATCGTGTACTCCTTGTGTTCGTGTTATTCGTGTACAAATCATGTGAAATCGTGTATACTCATGTGCTCACATGATCATTGTGTACAACTATACTTCGTGTACAATAACATAACTTGACTGGATCCTTGTGTATTGATTGGGGCAGGGGAGTAGAAGTGGTTATGTAATCAATCCTGTAGATTACTCGTGTACAACCTCTGTAGATTACTCGTGTACAATATCGTGCCGTTTACATAACCATATTGTGCTCTAAATTACTAGTCACTTACAGTTCTTACTTATCATGTATATATATATTTCCAGTTTACAAATATCTCTCTTGTTTTCGTGTATATTTTCTTACAGCTCATGTATCTTACTCTCTAACATGTTTATACTTCCTAACCTGTTATGATTTGCATGAGATGTATTGTGCTCGCTCCCGTCCTGACTGGACATGTTGATAAATTTTACAGATAGCTTGGAGGTTACCTGCTAGCCTAGAGGAGACACAGTAGAGGTTGGAGTAGATAGCTAGAGTTTTTTTTATTTTTATTTTCAGTTGTCTTGAGTTGTATATACTCTATGGATTACTGTAATTGAGATTTGAGAGGTTTTCTGGATTTGTGATATCTTAGACACTTAGACTTCTATCTCCTGTATCTCTTTGTGGATTTCAGTTTTATCTATCTATCTTTTTATCGTATTCTACCTTAGATGTGATTGAGACTGTATTTGTTATGTCACCTCCATTCGGAGTGTATATACTGTACAGGTACCTTATATATTGTTAGATGATTGACCTAGGACAGCGTTCTACCGCCGACACTGCAGCGTAGGCTGGACGTCCCCACTTCTCGTGCCCTTACTCTAGGGTGCGGGTCGTGACAGTGACAACCAGCCAACCATCAAGCATCCAAGGACCCTCCTAGAGGACGTTGGTTAGATAAGCCTCCAAGGAGAATCAAACGAAGAAAAACCCATTCTCTGTGGACCACACGGATCACTACCACATAGAGTGCAACTGTTTGTTCAACTCCCCCTTGGAAATGACGATGTCCTCCGCCACGACCAATGCCACACATTCGTCATCAAGTAGCCTAGCCGAAGTTTCATAGAACATATTGGAGCTAATCTTCATGGCTAAGGGAGAGCAGATTGATGACCAACCACATCCAATAATGTACTATCATATCAGTGTGACACACTATGAAGCATGGGCGGACCCATGTTAGGGGCTGGGATGGGCTGGAGCCCACCCAAAAAAACAATTTTAATTTTTTTTTTCTATGTAAATTTATTTTTTTGTAAATTTTTTGTGAGTTAAGCTATATCTAGCCCACCATAATCCACTCTAGCCCACCCCAGCTCAGGTTCCTGGTTCCGTCCTTGCTATGAAGTATGTTATCTTCAAAACGTCTTAAGATTTATATGTGCCGATGGTTTAGACATTCCAAGATTTATTGACTTAGTAATTTGGTGGATGCTCTTGGTTGAGCAGGCTTAACCTCTGCATAGCATAACCAACAACATAATTGTTATTGAGTACTTAAAAATCGAAGACTACAAACTAACTCTTGAAATTAGGAAGTTGGCAACAAGTTGTTGTAAACAAAAAAACAATTAAAAAAAAATTACGAACGTAGTTGCAACAACAAACATAAATAGAAACTGGATAGAGAAGAAAACAACTCACTGGGATGATGCAGATCAATGTTGCACAAAAAAAGATTAGACTTTTTCCGCCGATCTACTTCCAGGAATCAACAAGTTCATAGATGAACTTCTAGAACGCTCTTGCCTCGCTTGCTTTTGATCTTGAACTAGACGAATTGGACTAACTGACAACACTTTGTGGATCTACTTTGACTGCTGCTAACTCTTCTCTCATAGCAATATATTTTCTCTCTATAAAAAGAGAATATATATAGGAAAAGCACTAACCAAGCCCTAATCAACCACCACCCATTTAATCCGAAGATAATTCCCATAAATAGGAACGTTTACTAACCATTATCTCCAAATCCCTTGGACAAGGAGCAGTCAAAACAGATATTTCATTTAAAACAGCTGTCACACACAATTTTCGCGCAAACACACTCCGTGCAAAAATCTAGCACAAGACCCAACACACCGAAATCAAGTAAGCCTGCATGCGCGCGTGAAAATCTGCACGGCATGCTGCACCGCGGGGAAGCCCACGCTGCTCCGGCGATGACCATCAAACTCAAAGTCATCTCAATTATATGACCAGCTGCAATGGTATGAATCTGCATTGCTATTTGCTACACTTCGTTTTCTGTGCTAGACATAAAAGTCTCACACCAAGCTCAAAGACATCAGCCAAGCGCAACTAATTCAGTTTGCGAGACGAGATGTTCTGATGATGTGTATTGGTAACATATTATGTTGTGAAATGTAGTCGAAAGCTTCACCCAGGATAACTGGGATTTGTTTTTAATTACATCCGCTACAGATTTCTGAGTACATTCTTATGATACTATAACTGCCCGGCGACAATCATGCCTCTGCTTGCTGTAGTTGGAGTTGTTCCTGTCATAAGTCATGAATGATTTCTGGGTGAGGATTTTACGGGAAAAATAGAAGTTAGCTAATTCCTCATAGTTTTATTTATTTATTTATTTAAATGAAATACTCTACTGACCTCATTCACAAAGAAGGCATGGAAGCCATAAGGAACTCTCGTTGGAAGTTCAACAACTGCCACAGGTTCTGAGGACATCGTCTTGGCATCAATTACATTTACTTCTGATTTCCTGCACAAAAAACAGAGTATTGAAATTAATCAGTCAAAGTCATATTGCTCACTTTGTATATAAATGGAAGCAGTTGGACTACAGAAACTCAAATAGGAACCCAAAAAATAACTCGCAATATAGTTAGGACACATGGACTTATTTTTCTATTTAGGCCCTCAAAAAAAGTCAAGGGATGAGATGCATTTAATCCAATAGAATTTTCATTAACGAGTTTTAAAAATGAGTAACTCATGAGTTACTCTAGGATTTTTGAAATGGAAGTTACAAAGATCTGAGTGCAATATAATCCCAAGAAATATAATTGATAAATCACAAGAACCATGATGCAGCACTTCCAAATAATAAGAAGGCATGTAGAACTTTTGGGCTGGGGGTGTAGAGAGAGAGAGAGTACCCAGTGTTCTCATCATGCACAAAGAATATCAAATAGCCATCATCCTCCTCGGATGTGATACCAGGTTGGCGAGGAACAAATATTGCCTCCGATCCGTATCTTCCTGGCCCCAACTCAAAGATGCCTTGTACGTTTCCTCCAACTTCAAGCTTTTTCTTACCAGCTTCTGGTTCAGCATGCAAATCAAACTTGATAATGCCTTTTACCTTCGTGATGTTGTCAAGAATAGTACCATAAACATATCGCTGTTTCCTGCATTCAATAAGTCAATCAATTACGAAAGTTGTATTACTGGAAGCAGAAAATACAGTATTTAAAATTCTTGACGTATATTTTCATGAGCTACATCCTGCCAATTCAATGGGCAACACAAATACAGCCTGACGATTCAGCTTGCACAGGACAACCAAGCCCACACCACAAAATCTTCTTCAGAGTTCCGATTTACTAATAAAAACTTTAAGCAAGACGGAAAATTCTACAAAGATAAATGGCAGGTTACATCTTCTAGACACTTCTCATTTAAAACCGCATTAAAACCGGATAAAGAGGCAGTTCAATCATAACAAACTTTTAACTGCACCCAAACTCACAAACTACCAGACAAAAGGTCCAGTCAACTTCTTGATATGTACCCAGCGTATTCAGGATTCCTTGTGATCCCTATCACCTATGAGTGGAAAGGATAGGAGAAAAATAAAAAGACTCATGTTCAACTTTAGAACATAAAGCATAAGCAGACTAACAAATAAGCAACAAGGTCCAAAAATTTCTAGGCTTTTTTACACTTAAATACCAAGAGCTCTGCCCTATGTTCACTTGGCTACCATGACCTTTTTTGTTCACGTTTATACCTGAACTCTTTTATATCACTTAAATACCATGAACTCCATGAAATTGTCAACAAATAAGGTTGTGACGTCTATGCCCGTCAATTAGGTGTCATAAATACCGTGAAGAAGATTGTGGTGTGGTATCATGGTGCGCGGCCTGGTCAAAGCCGCAAGGAGGGTGTGAGTCAGAGGCGGGGCCAACAGGGAGAGGAGGATGAAGGTGGTGGCGGTGGTAAATGATTGATTGTGGTGGGTTAGGAGATGTAGTTTATTAGTCTTTGGTAGTAGTATTTCCTAAAAAATTTAACTCTGACGATGGGTAGCAAAGTGAAATTACTTTAAAAATTCCAAGGTATCACTATGAACAAAAAAAAGAGTCCTGGTAGCAAAGTGAACATATGGCAACACTGGTATTTAAGTGCAAGAAGCCAAATTTTAAACAGCAAGAACTTATTTCATAAAAATAAGAAAGTTACTAATTTGTCCTCCTTAAGAAACTTAAAATATTTAGTTACAAAAAGAAAGGATTTATAGAAGTACCTTGTGGTGTAGCTTTCATTAATTCGAGGAAAATCTACCGCAGATACTGATAATTGTTTCTGTGAAGCAGCTCCACTTTTCATATTGAATCTCATTTCATAACTGACAGAAAAATAATAGTCAAGATGGGGAAGCAAAGTGACCAAAGTGAAAGATATTCATAATGCGAATGCTCATACAGCTCATTTGTGAAATTCTCGAGCTTTTCTTTGACTGGTCCATTGACATCATCCAGATTGGGGTTCATAAGGCGACAAGTTATTAATACAATTTCATCACCCTCCTCCCAAGCATTTGCTGATAACAAACCAATTATAGGTATGAGAAAAGCCTACCGCAAGAATCTAGAAACATATTCTTAATGAACTAAAATCTGTAAGTAATTACTAATTTACTGCAAAAAGTTGTGATGCAGAATATCTGGTCAGGTTCATGCGAAGAACAGTTTCTTGCTTTTTGTCCAAGATTTCACATGATTCACGTGTTGAATTGATAGATTGACCATAAATTTCTTACATCTAATCTACACTACCAACATATTAGATGATGCTGAAAAGTATAAACATATTGGCATTTTTCTGCTTATCTTCCTCAAAGTAATTTGAGCTTTCACAAAGCATGAACAAGATCTAAGAACACATGACACGTATACAAATGGAACACAATGGCAAAAGCAACCTTTCAATTAATACAATGTGCATACATGTCCATCAAGGGAAGGTACTGAAACTTCCTTGACGGAACAGAGAACCTTTTTCTTTAAAGTGGTCCACGAGTCTTGTCCCCAAACCTATGATAACACCAAGCGAACAACATAGATGACTGCAGTGAGAGGGGTGGATGGAAATCATTTCCTAGTTATACTAAAATTCATTTATAAAGTCCTTTAGTGGGTTCTAGTACAACTCTGACACATAGGAAGGATATGATTAGCTACAGGAGATCGTCCTTCAGGAGAGAACGACCAATTAACCTTTCCATTCCGACAGAAGATCCTATAGGGACGTGGTGTCTGGTTCCCATTCAGGTGCTGCTGCTTCACACATGGGATAAGGAATTACCCTGATTTTTTTTTTTGGATAAACTCTCTATCATTGGAACGCAAGACAACATGATTTCATGATGCTACCAATGAAATTGTTCGATATTTTTTTTTTTTGGATAAACTCTCTACCAATGGAACGCAAGACAACATGAATTTCATGATGCTACCAATGAAATTGTTCTTGGAATGAAGGTAATTTACCTATGGTGAATCTTGAGTATTTAATCTTCATTGAACTAATTTCTGGGGCCTCACCAATGGAGGAGTATTCAACCACTAATTCCAGGAAGAGGGGAAAAATCTTGCACTTCATTTATGGTAAGAATATCCTCCAAGTTGGCTTCTTTAAGGCAATAGGACTGCATTGGAGATGGAAGTTGAAACAAAAAAAGCTTGAAAAAAGGAGAGACAAGATGAGCTGCTTGATCAAATTCAGGTCAATTCTTATACCCTTGGTTCATATAATACAAGAATTCACTTTAATTTAGGATTGATCATGACATGGATATCATCAGAAGGGACAGACCCACCTTAGGCCGGGAAGGGAGGGGGGGCTAAGATTTTCGGTTTCCTACAATATAGTTCGGTTTTACTTGTTGAAAAATCAATAACTAAATGGTGGTCTAGTGTTTAAGTGAAGGGGATTCTAGCTTAGAGATCTTCTGCTCAAATCTTTCTATCTACATTTTGTCTATTTATAGTTGATTTTTTTACTTTTTCATTAAAAAAATTCTAAATATCCTCAAACAGAATTCTACGTCCGACCCTGGATATCATTAGCAATTGATGTGGCCTTAATTCAGTAGAAATTTGCATGGACAATCCATCTTTAATGTTATCAGAGGCATGGAGATTAATAAAGCAAATAAGAGTGAACTTACTAGTTAATATAGCTCTCTGCCTATGGTAGTAGTGCTCTCTTATTATCAATACGAAGATTTGCTCTTGCAATATTAAGGATCTGGGGAATTAAGGTAAAAGACAGACTTTAAAACATGATTGTTATTACTAAATGTGATATTTGTTGATTGCAAGAGTCCAAAATCTCCTTTATCTCAAAAAGACTTCAAAATCTCCTAACTAAATTCAGCTTTTCTTAAATCCTTTGGGGGTAACTGGCTCTCACAATTATCCTTTCATAAAGTTGATGGACACTTTAGTGGTATCTCATGGGGGAAGATCTCATCATTTTAAGTAAATTGATGAATACCATAGCTTTTCAATTTGTCGGAATCCAGAATCCAGGTTTCTCAGATTTAGTGAGTGCCAGAAGAAAATAAGGACATGATACGGGATACCGATATGATAGTGTCTGTGTTTGTATTCATGCAACTTATGTGAACAAAAAAAAGAATATATCATGATCAAATAAAAAATACTAATATAATAGTAGGCTGCATGTACAGGTAGAAGCAAATCAGTGAAGAATATTAATACATTAGCAAGTAAAAGAGTAGCAGGCAACACTACAGCATATTAGGAAAGAAACCATGGATTCTCTCAGCATATTTGCGCTCAATTTGAAAAGAAAAAAAATGTAATACACGAAAAAGAACTAGTCGGGGATATATAAAGAACACAACCCAACTCGTTTAACCCATTACTTGCCCATTAATAGTAAACCGGCTTGCATCATATTGCAGGCCATGTAATTGGCCATCCAAGTACTTGGCCACTTTCCATGTGCTTTACACGGCCTTAGATCGGTCCAGTCGCATTGTGTAAGATTTTATGGAACAACAAGGCGTAAAAAGCTGATGAGAAAATTACCATTATGGAAAATGAAGCAATTAGGCAGCTCAAACCATCTAATTAGACGATCATCTTTTGCATATCGTGGAAGCACACCAAAGCGTGCTTTCTTTGTAGCATCAAATGAAAAGATTAACTTCCCCTTCACCATTTCCTGAAAATAAATATAAGACAGATTCTCAAAAAGGACTTGGAAGATGCATCTTTACTATTGGTAAAGCAAACATTGTATGCAACAGTGTGTGTCTCAAAGTAGTTAAACATATTAGCAGAAAATAAGTTTCAGAATTCTCACCTTTGGTTGGAAATACAAAGGCAGATCCATGAAGATCGCATAATTTTCAGTGATTGCAAAGTCATGCATCATGACAGGTGCTGGAATTGTAATAGGTACTGGATCATGCATCACGCCATCCTTGGAAATAACTCGATAAGTTACATAAGGAGGTGAATGTGCATACCCAAAGGTAAACATCTCATCTACATCGAAAAGTTAAATCTCAACCAAGGTCCTGGCCAAATACTCCAATTGATTAGAATAGGGCTTATGGATTCAGTCATACCAGTGAATGGATCAACCTTTGGATGAGCAGTGAATGAATGTGACAACCTCTTATCATAGTCCAGCATCCCAAGAGTCTGCAAGTCTCCATCTTCTAAAACTTTAACAACATCTGCACAGAATATTAGATGATCCCTAAAATTGAGTATTACAAAATATACAAGTGATCAAAGGATACATGCCTTACGAGCATTTGGTTGATTGTACAAAGAGGCTTTATTTATGTACAAGAGTATTTATTACTACTGATAAATTAATAGAGAAGTAAGAAATTCATAAGAACCTAAATATGGAACATCAAAAATTACTGTACACGAATTATAGAAGAACTTAGAAGATCCACTAATTGAAGTTCATCAGAGGACTTACAAGGTTTATCTGCTTCTGACAAAGCCAGAAGTTTTCCATGATGGTATATGAGAGCTGTATTACCTGGAATCAGACAACATTTCCAAAGTTACAACAATCTAGCTTGGCTTCATCCAGATGACGGACAGGCACGTGATAAAATGGTACAATAAGAGGAATTGTCCTAAACATAAATTCCACTTGTCTAAGGTAAAAGAATTGAGTCGATAAACTATATTCTTATGAGAAAATGAGAAGCTTACCTGTCCCAGTTCCAAACGAAACATCTAGCACTTTCAATTTTGCTCTAAGTAGTTGCATTTGGACCATAAATAATCCAAACAATCCCTTTAGATCTCCAATCTGCAGACAATATTACACGACAGTGTGAAAATAGTTCTAGCTCACACCAGATAGAATAACTAAATTTGATAAATGGTTCAAAGGGAATTTACATTAAGTCTATAAAAATAGCATTTATTATGCAGGCTGTTTGTTATTCAATTTTCTCCAATGCCAGGAGTCAACTTAGTAACTTACTAATATAAGAAACATGTGAATGAGATCAACAAAGTAAAAAAAAAAAACAGGAGACATTTTACAAAACAAATTATGCATGCTTACAATTTTCAATTATTAATAAATCCATAGATATTTAGAAAGAAACAGAAATATAATATAGAATTAGCAATTGTATATGAACTTGGGAATGTGCCTTTGGAGAGGCTTATGATTGTCGCGTAGCAAGTTGTTACTTATCAGACTGGATTGTGCACTTGGGCAGTGAAGAGAGGGTCATGATGAACCAAATAGGGGAGGATCTTGAGGTTGATGAATGTCAAAAGTTGGCAGCTAAATCCCAATGAAGGGTATCAGAGTACAATATAGTGCAAAAGTACAATATTAAGCGAGGAAAAGCAGCAAAGATGGATTTATGCAACATAGGTCAGATGCCACTAGTGTGTATAAATGTTTATCAGGTAACAAAGACATAAATATTAGACATGGATGGACATACGGTAATATGCAGAAGGAGAAAAGTCATGGATTTTCATGACACATACGTGTTAAGCCAAATTAGTCAAGGTGTTGGTCAATCACATAAGGTTGAGCCATGTTAAGAAAACTTCAACAGAGAATGTTACATCAGCCAAAACATCAAGCTTTTGCTCTGATGGATTTTTGTGTGTGTTTCTTATTTTATTCATTAAATAAATTTGATTTTACAACTGCAAATCCAGCACCAAAACCTGGCTACTTCTCCCTGTATCTGTAGCATTCTATAAGCACCAATCTGTCTGTTCTATTTTATTTTAATCATTTTTGTGGATCTTTTGATTTTTTATGTTCCCACTAATTGTGAAAGTGAGGCTTTACAATTGCAAATGTGTATCCTTCTAATTATCTTTAATAATCATATCTTGTCTGTTCCCCACATATAGACGGATATCCAGCAATTACCACACTGAAAAGAAACTGATTGAAAAGGAGATGTTTATTGTACAAACAAATTTTGTCTTCCTAGCCCGATCTGTAATACATTAACTCCCCTCATGATAGCAGAGGAACCAATGCATGTAGGGGACTAAGAAAATAGAAACCAAAAGTCCTTTCAGGAATCATAACTTAGATTCTAACCTACCTTCATAAATTTTGCTCTTTGAAAATATTCTTCCTGCTTCAACCTTGATGTTTTAACATAACGTGAAACATATGTTGCTTTTCCATCTTTGATACGCATGCCATGAATCATTCTGCAGATTATGGTATATAGAAAAAAGACTGCATCAGTATTCAAGTGGTACTCAGATATATTAGGCACATCCAAACTCCTGGAAACTGTCTGTCTTGCTAAAGAAAACCTCGAGCAACCAATAGAAATGTAACCACATACAATGCATTGGCGATATCAAGAAGATGCGGGTTAATAACTGTAGAACTATTCTTTAGAAAAGTAATGGATATTAGATATTCACCACAAGGCACTCGGGAAAAATGGGAAACTTCCTTTTGGTTAGTTGCAATATATTAAGTATAATTTGAAGTCTGAACCTAAGTTTCCTGGATAAGGACACAACAGGATACAAACACCACAAACCTTAGTGAAGCTTAAGAAAAAGGCAGGATACAGGTAATGCCATAACAAGATTACAGATACAGACACAACACGGACACAAAAAATGGATTTGGAATATCAATGTATATTTTGGTGTGACCAGGTCTATCTGTTACAGACACAGGACATGTTTTGAAGTGCCCGAGCTTCCTAATTTGAACCACTTTCACTTGTTGTGCAGACAATACTTGGAAATTTATTGCAAATTTTAGAAACAAGGACAGGGTTTACACTTTATGAAATTATGTTTGATTTCGTATCATTTTCTCAAAGAGGCGACAGGCTGAAAAAGCAAATAATGAAAGATTCTGTAAAAAATGCACTTCACCAGCAACCTTGTGAAGCTCAAGAGTTAAAAGCAAGGCAGTTAGAATTGCTAGTATATTACTGTTCTCTATACAATTAAAAAAATGATATAAAATGAACAGGAATTAAGATCTAGAAGAGAATGCATTTCTTGTAACTTTTAAGAATTACTTTTTATTATCATCTTTAATGAGGAGAACTTTCAACCAGTAGTAACTAATTTGTCATAATCGAATAAAGCTTCTCGAATTCCTTATGTTGGTTACCCTGGCAACTAACTACTACTAATCTTTAAGCCTCTATATCATAATTATTGTGCAGACACGCCACCAGACTGAATTGATGTCAATTTAAGGGTCATAAGAAACTGGTTAGGTCTCCCATCAAGCATTCTAAATCTTGGACTTGTGCTCCATAGGCCAAGCAAATTTCATAGTAAGGCTTGGGTAACTATAATGATAAATTTGAAGTTCACCAATATTACTGTATTCATCTTCAAACATCAGTCGTATTTCGCCATATGATTTGCTTAACCAGGACTCTTGGAACTGTCTGGGCCGCAGTCCAATCATTGCCTGCTTCTAATAACTTGATTTTAATATGTTATTATGGCGCATTGTAAGATCAATTGTGTAATCACTTTTTCAAAATTCTCTGTTATTTTCCTAAATCTTACTACCAAAGTTCATATAGGTCAACAACATACGAGAAATCAGCTTCACCTACTAAAAGAAGAAATCAGCTTCACCGACTAAAAGGAAGAGACATACAGGTCAACAACATATGAGACTAATGTATGAGATTATTGTAATTTGTGTGCATGTCCTTCTAAACTTAAGCCCTCAATATCTTCATTCCTTTCCTACCATCTTTCTTTAACAATCTTCCGTTTTCTCTCTATTCTTATCCTAATCTAATAAATGGGTGATAAATCATTTATACTATCATAATCAATTAGGAAATGGTGTATATTAAAGCATTGACATTGTGGGCATAGGTAAGAAAAAGTAACCTAAAACCAGATTGTTTTAGTTTTTGGGTTGGAAGCAATGTTTGAGATATCATATATTAGGGTTCATATCGGTTTAAGATTTAGAGATATCGGATGCCGGAGATGCATCGTAATACGACATATCGATTTTTTATATTAATAATTATACATTATATGTACCAAGTGTTGTATCAGATTCAAATTTCTAGATGTACTAAACGTTTTTAATGTCCTAAAAAGCTAAAACTAAATATAAAAAATATCTACCATAACATGGTAATAAACTAACAATTATAAATTACAAATACAAATTAAAAAAAAAAACTACTAATATTAATAATATGGTATCATTATATGAACCTATGTGAGAGAGAGAAGGGGAGCCTCGCGATCGCGGCTCGATGGAGAGAGGGAGGGGGGAGGCTTACTCACGGCTATATATATATATATATATATATATATATATATATATATATATATATATTCTCTCTCTCTCACTATATATATATATATATATATAGAGAGAGAGAGAAAAAAAAAAAAAAAAAAATATATATATAGAGAGAGAGAGAGAGAGAGAGAGAGAGAGATAGAGAGTACATATATATTATTTTTTTTGAAAAAAGGGTAAATTTTATTCCAAAATCAGACAATACTCATACAACATACAGACGAATGGTCGCCCACCCGTCAGTCGACCATTTCTTTTACATCAAACTCCAAATTATGGAGGATACCAACCGGAGGGGTGATAAGCCCCTCGAATATGCGCCGATTCCTCTCCCGCCAAACGTGCCAGACAGCAGCTGCCAGCCGAATCCTAGCAGTCTTGAACCAGACCGAGCCTCTCCCTCTGCAATCTCGAATACCCATGATGATAGCATCAATCGACCTGCCCGAGATACCCCCACCCAGCATACGGATCTGCTCAGACCAAATTGACCATGAAACTCCACAGTCAAAAAATAGATGAGACAGCGATTCATCCTCCAAATCACAGAGAACACACTTCGGATTGGAGACCTGGATCCCAAAAGAGATGAGTCTGTCCCTGGTCCGCAGACGACCAAGGAGCAGTCGATACATACTTAGCTGCATTTTCCTGGCCAGATCCTTGCACCAAATGAAGTCATAATCCCCAATTTGAAGATCTGCACTACGAATAAGGTTGTAGTCACTCTGGAAGAAGAACTCTCCCGAGGCAGTACCTCCAGTCATGTCAGGTGCATCCCAGACCCAAATATCCTCAGGCTGGTATGGATCAATCTCAATCCCGCGAATAATCTCACCAAGTCCCTCAGTATGACGGTAGGACTCCGGACTCCAAGCTCCATTCCTGATGATGTGCTGACAGGACAGACCTCTGCCCACCTCCCTGTGATCTCGATCGCCCAAAATGTCCACTAGAGACTGGTGCTCTATCCAGGGATCCAGCCATAGGTCAGTTCCAGTCCCATCACACATGATCCTCCTGACAGCCGATTGGAGGACGGCTCTGTGTCTCATAATTTGTTTGAAGGTCACAGAGTGATTGTTGTCAATACCACACCTCCAGAAGTTGCCATTCCTCACATAGCGAGATTGCATCCACTCCGCCCAGAGGAATTTTCCTTTGATGAACCGTCATGCCAGTTTCAGGGCCGAGGCTTCCCTGATAGCCAACAGAGGACGAAGATCCACACCTCCCTCCTTCTTTGGCCGGCATAGTTGTTCCCAAAAAATCGCATGAAGAGAGTATATATATATATATATATATATATATATATATATATATAGAGAGAGAGAGAGAGAGAGAAAAAAAAAATTATATATATATATATATATATATATATATATAGAGAGAGAGAGAGAGAGAGAGAGATGCATGCGGCCCGAGTGGTCAGGAGTTCGAATCCCAGTGGGAGCGATTCCAGGAATAATTTTTGTTTGCAAATGACCTCTAGCCTAGTGGTTAAGAGAGAGAGAGAGAGAGAGAGAGAGAGAGAGAGAGAGAAAGAGAGAGAGAGAAAATATATCCAATTGCAAAGAGAGAGAGAGAAAGTGATTCCAGGAATAATTTACCAGTTCCAAAAAAAAAAAAAAATATATATATATATATATATATATATAGATATATATATATATATAGAGAGAGAGAGAGAGAGAAAGAGAGAGAGAGAAAATATATAGATAGAGAGAGAGAGAGAGAGAGGTTAAGGCATTTTTGGTTTAAGTGTGATTAATGGGTACGATATGATCCAACCTGAAACGAAAATACTTATTCACCTCTAATATCTCATATTTTAATATATCGGATCTTATATTTTAATATATTGGAAGATATCGGCCGAGATATGTTGCTTTAGGCCTCAAACGAATATATCGGCTGATATATAAGCCGTCGATATTACCGATATCTCTAACACTGGTTGGAAGTGATCTTATTACTCACCCGTCTCCATCAAACCTGCAAAAAATAGAACAGAAAGAGAATGAGACAAATAAAACCTAAAGAATGTTACAAGTGCAGGTGTTACAAGTGAAATAACAATTAACCACACCACAACACTCATAAACTACTGGTTTCCATGTACATATATCCAATTGCAAAGAGTTCTGAAATAATACAATAAACAAGTACCAAGGTCAACCTGCACCCATATTTGTGTACACACTACATGGCAAGCTAACCGAGTTGACTTTTAATGCTGACAATATAAGACTGGGAGCATAAGACATGCCTAAAGACTGGAACATCACGCCCAAATACAACACGTAACAGCTTCAAAAGTATTTCATGCGTGCTGTGACGAAGTTGGGATCCTAAATTTCTTTACAGGGCCACAAGTTTCAAATCAGCGATATTTTGAAAAGATTGAGCAAATTGTAGTAGTTTACTACTGGAGATATAACACAATACCGACTTCCACAAATTCAACTTTTTATATACATATGACCTTTCCATCAACTCATCGAGGATACTTTAATCACTATTTACACATCTTCAACTTATTCAGAGAACTTTGATAGTTTGATGTGAAGGAAATTTCCGTTGCTGTTCATGTAGCAGGAAATAAAATAAATTCCTTTCCTTTACAATAAGCAACATTTGGGAACAAATAGCTTAAGGGCTCAAATCCGCAGTTTCAATAAAGTAGAGAAATTTATCAAACTTTGGGGTTGATTATTACATATTGGAATATACACCTAATGCTGCCGGCTTTCAAGGCACTCACTAAATCTAAATACTAGGAGACTTTCAAGGCACTCACTAAATCTAAATACTAGGATGAACAAGAACAAGCATCAACAAAACCACAGCAGTCAGTTATGGTCAGTGGATAAGTTGTAAAAATATATTATATAGTACAATCTTATAATTATAACATGTATAAATTCAAGAACCAGTACCCACCAGTGGTATCCAGCCACAGGCATGAACTTGGGGTTGGGCCCCACCCTCACAAACTCCCCGTTCAAGCATTCCTATCCAAAGGTGAGACAACAAGATTAACTTCGATATTCCACAAAAAATGGATAGAACAACTTTTTAAGAATTCAAATGAGTAAAAAAAAGTTCTTTATTATACAGACATGAAAAGCATGTTTATTTTTTGCAAAATTTAAGATTTTTGTATATACACATTCTACTACGATGAATAGAGTTTGGAGGTGGAGGTGTATGAGACAACATTAATTCAGTTTCTTTACCACTTTCACATTCAAGTTCAAGAAAAACTCAAAAAACTATCTTCTTTTACCTAACAAATTATTATGATCTATCATACTAAAGGCCTAAGGGGAGATACTGTAAATCTCATGTGTTTAAAATGGAGTTACCTACTCTGATAGAATACAAGTCTGATAATATTTTCACCATTAAATTGGTATACTAAAGAGTGCATTTGGATGGTGTGATGATAGATGCATTGATGCGCATACTAGGATCCACACGGGATCATGACCATAATATGGCTGTCACATGGTTAACCGTAGCAGCTGATACCGAGACCGCCAAACTACCTGAACCAACCATTTCAAAACCACTGAAACCATTTTAAACAACCAAAACTGCCAATTAATAACGGTATTATATTGATACCGGTTCCGATACTACGACGAACCTTGCCAAAGTCACAACAATGCATGATTAAAGCATACAAGTTTAAGGATGAAACTATTGGATTTTATTTTACAAGTATAAGCGATACATTATTATAATGTCTTGGAAGTTGGAATTTCAAGGGATTTTGTTGAGATATTTTGGTACCCTATAAAATCTCCTAATATGCAGGTCAAAATCTGTATATATAGAGAACTTGTTGAACTTGTTAGAGAGAAAACAGTAAGCAAAAACTTTTGGGAAGTCTGTTGCTTCTCATATTTTCTTGCAACATATTTTCGGAGCAGTTTTTCTTTTTGGCTTTTATTTTGTTGGACCAGTTCAAGCTGGATCTCGAGGTCCATCTCTTCGAGGCGATCGTACGCCAAAGAGATCCTGATGCAATGGGGTTTTGTACCTCTGGAGGTCAATTAGCCAATACATTTCAAACAAAGTAAAAAAAAATGTCCTCGGTTTACCCATGCCTAACTCGAAAGCCAGGAATTCTAAACTGAACTTTCTTTATTAAAATAAGACTAAATTATCCTGGTAGCACCCTAACTATAGTGCTGGGACGTTTTTGGCACCTTAACTTTTCACTGTTCGATTTTGACATCCCAACTTCATAAATTGCTCTTTTTAAGCACTTTTCGTCAATTTTTTGGTCCTTAATAGTTGTGTTTGTTTGTTGGTGTTGTGTTGGTTTTTATAATGAAATGAATAACAATATTGTTTTGTTCATGATGAGCTCTTATTTGCAACTAAATCAACTATATTTGGACTTAAGGTATTTTAAAAGATCAATTTACGAAGTTGAGTTGCCGAAATTGAGCAGTTAAAAGTTACGGTGTCAAAAACGTCCAAATCGTTATAATTGGGGTGCCACTAGGATGATAATTTTAGGCAAATTCTATTGGCACCTCAAGTTTTACTTGAGGGCAGCCCAATTTTTTCAATTTATTTACATGTTTGCCACTCCAAATTTTTACTTGAGGGCAGCCCACATATTTGGATTTGGACTTCCTAGAGTAGAACTGCCAAGATTATTGCAGTCCTACTTTATGTATTTGTTGGCAGTCCTAAAGGATTTGGGTAGTTTGGATTTGGACTGCCAACTTAACATAAAAGTAGGACTGCCAACTTTGTGGGCAGTCCTACTTTATGTTCGTTGGTAGTCCTAAAGAGGGGTTGGGCAGCCCAAAGTAAAATTGGGGCTGTCCTGAGTAAAAATTACACCAAGTTGGGTTATCCTGAAGTAAGGGTTGTCCTTGAGTAAAATATGGAGTGCCTATAGAATTTGCCTAATTTAATAGTTCATGTTGTTTATTAGGAATTAAATTTAGCTAACAGAATCCTTTGCAAGATGGTATCATCTACGTATTGGTATACATATAGTCGCTATGGATGATTAAGATGAACAAAACCCTTTCTAATCGTAGCTTCTAGAAGGCCTCTTTGATCGAAAGGAGTTGGAATTCCAAGAAACCACATTGCACGGACACAAGTACACAGTAGCACAGACACGACGAGCGGCTGTTCCGCCGTGTCCCAGTGCATCCTTGAGTGTCCGTGTTGCGTCCGATACGTGTCCGTGTCCATGTCCGTGTCCGTGTCAGATTACCGGCAGGTGACCCTTGACCGTGAGGTCGGCGCACGGCGGGGTCTCGTCCTTGACCGGCGCGAAGTTGCCGGAGAGGTAGTGGTGGGGCTTGGACTTGTCGTACATGAAGTAGACGACGGCCTTCTCGAGCAGATCGACGGCCGAGGACACCAGCCCCTTCCTCGGCTTCGGATCGACGGCCACGATCGCGCGCTTCTGCTCTGGTTCCATCGCTGCAGCTTCTCCCATGGCGGTCACTGCTGCTGATGGTGGTGAACTTTGTTTGGATGCTTATCGGTGGACACAAATGTTAAGACCGTTATCACAATTCTAGACCGACCGAGGGGGAGGGGTTTATGAACCGAAACCGTACCACGTGGTGCCTCCCAATTCGTCAAAAATGGGGCCCATGTACTCCCTCAGTCTGGGTGCAGGGCCGGCCCTAGGATAAGCCTAACAAACCATCGGATTTGAACAACCTCTGGTTATGGCAACCTCCGACCCCTAAATCCCCACATCTCTGCTAATAGAGCATCCGTGGTCTACCCCAACTCCTTCCTGTCAGTTGAACTAATAATCCTCCTATGTCCATATTTTGAGTTTCCACTATGAAGGCCTTGAGTAGCTAGCTCATGAGTCGGGAGTGGAACTCGGAGTCCGAGCTCCACGTGCCGTCAAAACCGGAGATATCTTTTTCTGCTGTTGATATCAGTTCAACATTTATAGCTTTCAGTTTGTTATTAATTTTTTCTATATATTTTTCTGGAGTCGAGGACAAGGGACAACAAAATTTTGCTCGAGCTAGGACAACCTAATCTCTTGGGCCGCCCCTGTCTGTGTGGAGTTTTCCTTTCTAGATTCAGAATATAAGCTAATTTTGTAGAATATTAAAGCTCAACTGGAGTTCCATGATATATAGTCTCAACCCACCCATATGAGCTATAGCTTGGGCCTCATAATTTTTATATTCAAAATGTAGGAACTCATTTTGTAGAATAGTAAGACTCAATTTGGAGCTCCAATTTCTAGATTCTATATTTCATATTTTTTTACCACATTAATTTTTGAAACACGGCATTTGGGACCAATTGTCATTTTATCGGTTTCTACAATTTTCATACATATCCAACCCCTTGTTAGCAATCACCCGAATAAAACACGTATTATACGTGAATTTTTTCGTATATTTCATAAACATATAATACTTGCGTACTTTTGAGAGATTCGAATTAGTATACAAATTTAAAGCATGTGAAGTTAAACGTGTTCCGTATGATTTATTTAAAAAATTGGTACAAGAAACATTGTGAGAGGTTTAATTAACCAAATTTGACAATCCGTTTAAACACGTGAAATTTTAACCTCAATATTTCTATTTGACGAATATTTGATCATTTTTTTAACGTATTTCATTTACACTGTGCTAATTTATACTCGTAGTTTTATTATTCCAAAAAAATTTCGTTTGCCGAATTGCTAATAAGGATCCAACCCATTATAGATTAATTCTTTTGTTATGCATATGGACGTCAAGATGCATCATGAACTCTACTGACTAGTGATGGTCTAAGAATTAATTTGGCAGTCCTCACTATACACAAGTAACACAACAGCTATTTTATTTTTTATTTTTACAGTTATTGTTATTTTAGAATTATTAAATTTTTAATAATTATATCGACCAGGGCCGGGCTCAACCCCTAGGCGCCTAGTGCCTCAATATGGATAGGACCCCTACCTATACACCTATGTATATAAAAGTATATATAATTAACTATTAACCTACTTTCTAAGTTTCTACTTATCTAGGCAAATTCTACTTCTCTATGCAAAGTAATAACTATTTTTTGAACCAACATTTCTATCCACTCATCTAGGGCGTGCTCTCTCTCTCTCTCTCCCCAACAGGGCCGGTCCTGGGATAAACCTGACAAACCATTTTTGGGCAACCTTCCGACCCCTAAGTTTCTACCTCTCCGTCAATTGAGTCTCCGTGGTCCACCACAACTCATTCATGTCAGTTGAATTGACAATCCCTTATGCCCATATTTTGTGTTCCTACTAGAAAACCCTCGAGTAGCTCATGAGTCAGGAGCGGAACTCAGAATCCGAGCTCCATGCCACCGTCAAAATCAGAGATATCTTTTTCTGGAGTTGATATCAGTTCAACATTTCATAGCTTTCAACTTGTTATAATTTTTTTTGATATCTTTTTATAAAGTCAAGGACAAGGGGCAACAAAATTTATCTTCGGCTAGGGCAACCCAACCTCCTGGGCCGGCCCTGCCAACAGTTAATTTTTTTTTAAATTTTTTTTGGATCTCATGAATTTTTTTTTGCTTACAAATTTAGATCTCCTGATTTAAGAAAAAAAAAAAATCAAAATCGGACATTAAAACTTCAATAGAAGTTCTTACTTATTTAAAATAAATTGATTCTTTTCGAAATGCATATATGGTTTATTGAATAATGTTGACTATATTTCTAATGGTTGCTTATGCAAAAAACAGTTTTTTAAATTTAAAATAATAGAATCATACCTAAGATCAACTAGTAACAACAAAGATAAAATAAATTAATTATATTATCCATTGAAAAGGATATTGTAAGAAGTCTTGAATACAAAAAGAAATTATTCATGAATTGTAACTCAAAAGAAGAAAAATGAACTTAAATTGAAAAAAAAAATATTAAAAACATAATTGTCTTAATATAAAAGGTTATTAATATAATAAATTCTTGTCTAGTGTCTCGATTTTTCTTGAGATGGTCCTAATATTGACTGTAAAAAATTTGACAGTTTTGAGTATCTACAAAATTGTTAAAATCAATCTTATTTTTTATAATATACACAAAACTATCAAAATTTTGACACATCTGGAAAGTGTGTTGCCTTCGTCAAATTTTTTTGGTACCCTTAACATTTGTCTTAACTAATCAGTCGATAAATACTTATCCACTATTAGTATCTGACACAGATCAAATAAATTAATTATATTATCCATCGAAAAGGATATTGTAAGAAGTAAAAAATGTTATTCATGAATTGTAACTTAAAAGAAGAAAAATGAAGTTAAATTAAAAAAATATTAAAAAGATAATTTGTCTTAATATAAAAGGTTCTTATATTAAATACTTGTCGAGTGTCTTGATTTTTCTTGAGATGGTCCTAATATTGATTATCAAAATTTTAGTAGTTCGTACAAAACTGTTAAAATCAGTCTTATTTTTATAATATACACGGAATTATCAAAATTTCGACACATCTGAATTATTTTGGTACCCTTATATTTGTCTTAATTAATCAGTCGGCAAATACTTATCCACTATTAGTATCTGACACAGATCAAATAAGTTAATTATATTATTCACTGAAAAAGATATTGTAAGAAGTTTTAAAAATATATTCATGAAGTGTAACTCAAAAGAAGAAAATCAGTCTTATTTTTATAATATACACGGAATTATCAAAATTTCGACACATCTGAATTATTTTGGTACCCTTATATTTGTCTTAATTAATCAGTCGGCAAATACTTATCCACTATTAGTATCTGACACAGATCAAATAAGTTAATTATATTATTCACTGAAAAAGATATTGTAAGAAGTTTTAAAAATATATTCATGAAGTGTAACTGAAAAGAAGAAAATCAGTCTTATTTTTATAATATACACGGAATTATCAAAATTTCGACACATCTGAATTATTTTGGTACCCTTATATTTGTCTTAATTAATCAGTCGGCAAATACTTATCCACTATTAGTATCTGACACAGATCAAATAAGTTAATTATATTATTTACTGAAAAAGATATTGTAAGAAGTCTTAAAAAATATATTCATGAATTGTAACTCAAAAGAAGAAAAATGAAGTTAAATTAAAAGAAATATTAAAAACATAATTGTCTTAATATAAAAGGTTCTTATATTAAATAATTGTCTAGATTTTTCTTGAGATGGTCCTTATATTGATTGTCAAAATTTTGACAGTTTTGAACATATACAGTACTGTTAAAATTAGTCCTAATTTGTTTTTTATAATATACACAAAATTATCAAAATTTCGATACATCTGGATTTTTTTTGGGTATCCTTAACATTTGTCTTAATTAATCAGTCGGCAAATACTTATTGACTCTTAGTATCTGACATGTGGGCCAGAGCTGTTGGGTGTGCGCTGTATTTACACTCCTACTTACTAATTACTAAACGACAAAAAAAAGTGAGCGAAACATCTAGAAGCGTCACCACCATGGGCTCGATGGTTTGTACCGTCTCCACATGTTTTTGTGACCAGACTTGTTCCAGCACGATATGCTCGTATGGTCCACAAATTGTTGGGGGACCAATAATGTAGCGGCACCATCCTCCAAATTAACCATGGACTTGTTTGATTGATTGTAGAGGATTTGTGTTACAACATTTATATTAATTTTAAATTTTATTCTGCTGTAAATTGGTATATTTAATAGAGTAAAATCTGGAATAAATATTTTTATTTTATTTTACAGTTTTTGTTACAATAATAAGACAAATCTGCAAAAATTTGGGATTAGTTATTTGAGTTTGCTAGCTGACACGAACGAAGTAGGGTGCAAAAGTCAAAATATGTGTGTGTTGCATACCAGATGTCACTGTTAACTAGAAAAAGTATAGGGTGGTACAATATGGATCCATTTATAATAGAAAAATGATTAAGTCTACAATCAAATATTTACAATCTTCTTGCAACCCCTCTCTCTCTCACATTTCTTACATATGAGTCCCACCAGGTCTCACCTCCCCTCTCACCCTCCTGCTACATGTGTTCCATCCGACCCCACCATTTTTCTCCCTCCTCCAATCGAAGTCCGACACGTGGCGGACACGTGACAGTTGTAAGAAAATTGTAAGCATTGATTGTAGGCATAGCAAAGCTCTTTATAATAGCATATATGTGTTGGTTAAAAATATAAAGATTTATTTTAACAAGTAACACATAATAATAATAATAATAATAATAATAATAATAATAATAATAATGATAATAATAATAATAAATATATAATTATATATGTGTACTTTCATTAGTACATTAAATAAAGCAATATTTCATCTAAAATATATATTTATTAATGTAAAATGTGCATTGCGTACTTAGTGGGAGTATTCATATAAAATGCTATATAAGAATTTCAAAATAAAAGTTCTAATGGTCAAAATAAACGAGTAATGAGCAGTTAAGGATAGTAATAATAAGAATACAAAAGGGAAATACAAATAACCATTGTAAATGAAAGAAAATTATGACAATAACTAATATGAATTTTTACAATTGAATCCCTTTTAGGTTATATCTATTTTTAGTGGTAGGTCTTTAGTTATCAACTTATAATTCCTTTAAAATCTTTCGTCAAAACAGATAAAGACACAAAAATGGTCAAGATTAAAATACCTAACCATATCCGTTCTTCCCCTTCCTGTTTAATTATTCTAGTAACTTATTAATATATAGCCCCCTAATTTTTAAAAGAAATCCATCCTTAAGTTGATTAATTGATCGATTTTCTGTTTTTCAGCTTTCTGATATTAAAATTTAAAATTATATCCAAATCTTACTAAACTTTTAATTAAAATTAAATATATTTCATTGTATTACTTATGTTTCTTTTGCTTGTTATCATTTATGCATTTAATTTATTTGGAACATACTTATTTTAATATTTTACTTTTATATCGAATAAAATAAAATATTTGGAGGAGTGTCAAGAGACATGGGTCACACTGAAAACGATGTGTCACCAGCTAGTACATACTAAAGAAGAATAGTGCTTTTCATCAAATTTATACAAGACAAAAGATGATCGAGAAAATACTTGAGTCATGATTAAAACTTGGTGATCTCTCCATTAATACAAAGGAGGATCATAATTAATGTACTTTGATATTTTGTTTATTATTTAGATAAAATAAAATGTTTGTAGATAAAATAAAATGTTTGAAAAAAAATTGAGAGAGTACCAATAGACGAACTACAACATTAATGGCACAAGTCCCTAGCTATATATTTCTTTTGAACAAGGTAATTCTTACAGAAAATTTCATATAGCGAAAAAAATTTAACCTATTTGTGCAAAACAGGAGATGTTTGGATTATTTCCGAAATAAGGAATCTGGCGCCAACCAACAAAAAAAAGCTCCGAATCCAGAAAAATAATAGAAATCGTGCGCCAACAGAAAGAAAAAATTCCGATTTAAATTAATTGGTATATTTTTATAATGTTTGGTTTAAAATGTTTGTTTGGTTTAATCTTTTAATTAATTTGTTATTATCTATACTAAAGATAATAACCAAATATATTAGTTATTATATTTATTTGTGTAAATTAATTTTCTATTAACTAGTAGATTTTATTATTATTATCCATATCACTTAATATTTATATATGTATTAATATACATTAATTAATAAATATATATAAATCCGACAATACTTCGGATGTAAGGTAACCTCTAAGACTCAACGTGACCCCACAAGAGGGGTAACTCTTTAGAATTGGCCCACAATAAGGGTTAAGGAAAGACCAAAATTAGCTCCACAACCCAACCCACCGGTTCTGATTATGATATATCAGAAAGATACAATGAAGGATCAACAAGCACGGACGAATACAAACCAATGGAATATAGGAAACGTAAACAAATGATGTTTATTTCCATCAATACAACTGGGGGAGAAGGAGAACATTCTTAGAGGCCCATTTCCATCAAGAAACAACAAATGTGTATAGTTTTCCAGATGAGGATCGCGCAATCAAAGAATTCCACAAGAGGATAGGCCAGCACGGATCAAACGCCTGCTTGCTGACGTTGGAGTTGTTCCTGTGAATGCCATCAGGAGAAACAACAGTATATAAAACTTCCTAAAAAACTATAGTGTTAATCAAAGACATTCATTTGTTACTGTGGCTGCATGAACTATAGAAGTAACTAATTGCTAATTGTAACTAGTGTTGGGAACAAAGCGCGAAAAAAGTTCCCCCAAACCAGAGAGCCCTACGAGAGAACCGAGCAAAAACACACAAACCGAATACGCCAAACACAAATCGCAGACACATAGATTTTTACGTGGAAAATCCAGATGGAAAAACTACGGGACGATCGGAGTCCAACCCTGAAGAACCTCCACTAATGGAATAAAGAGAATACACCCTCTACAAGTTCCTCCCGATCCAAATGGATCACCACAACTCACTTGAAATAAAAAGATTTGATTGCGGACTCCGAAGAACAAGAGATGTCGAAAAATTATTAGAAACGATCTCTCCTTCACAATAGTCTTCAATCATTTCTCTCTCTCAAATATTGTAAAGCACTCTTGCTTACTTTTTTTGAGATATATTTTAGGGTGAGAAAACACCTAGTAGTATATATAGCCTCAAACCCATGTAGGAATACTCAATCTAAACCATTGTTGTATTTCTATTATATATAAAAATACCCAATTCAACTCCAATGAGATATTCCTACTATATATATAGAAATATCCAATCCAAATCTATTGGATATTTCTATTATATATAGGAATATCCAATCCGACTCCGGGGTATTTACCAAATAGGTTGGGAACCCCACTCACTCCAAAAACAACTTAGTGTTCCCACCAGTTCATGGGATCTTGAACATGACATCATCTTCAGCAAATAAGTAGTTACATTTATAGATGGATCTAATGTGAAAGAATCTGAGATTGCTCCTAGTTGTATATGTTAAATCATGGATCTAATGTGAAAGAATCTGAGATTGCTCCTAGTTGTATATGATAAATCAGATCAGAATTTTTTTTTTCCAAATTTTGGTTTAGACGAGCAAACCATTTGATAGCTGACCGAAAATGTACTTCCTTCTTTTCCCGTTTGTCTTTTTTCTGGAAAACTGTATTACTGACCTCATTCAAGAAGAGGGCATGGAATCCATAAGGGACTCTTCTCGGAAGTTCCACAACTGCCACAGGTTCTGAAGACATTGTCTTCGCATCAATTACGTTGACTTCAGACTTTCTACATCAGTCAACAAAGAAACAAAATTGGAATCAGTACCTCCATCTGTATCACCTCACCTGTGTCATTCTGCCAACTATAGAAGGGATTATTATTTAATTGAAACAGATTAAACAAATTGCATCAGCTTTCATGACATGATTTGACCAAACCAATCAGGAATGGTACAGCTATTCTGGGATAGACTCAACTTTTGGTTCCATCCTCATAATCACTTACAATATCCATATTTGAAAAGCTAAGGATGAGATGGACAAAATAGACAACTCAACACAGTGATATAGTGGTGAGGACTTTGCGCTACATAATCAGGGATGGAACCAGGATCCGATGATGAGGTGGGCCAAAACTTGCACATTATTTCCATACAACTTCTAGTCCCTGATAGTGATCTTACCTTTTTTTCCCCCCACCAAAATATAGTTCTTTATATGGAAGTTGATCTACCTGAATAGTCTTTCTAACTAGCAATTAGAAAGATAAACAGCTAAAGAGTTGGTGGAATGTTCAGGTTCCTTCACTCATGACATCCATCTCTCCTGTCAAACTTATGCCACTCTGATGAAAACTTAGGTTAAACCTGTATGCTTTATTTATCATCGCTAATTGTTGAGATAGCAACTCAATGGGCTCAGTCACCAACGATCAAGAAATGCATGGATGATAGGGTAGGGCTTGCAGGTCTCTTAGAATGTGTAAATTGGAGATGGTCTGAAAGACGCTGATATTAAAGAAAAAAAATCTTGGCATATGGTTCTCCTCTTCCTTGATGATCGTGATAATTTCCATCATGATGTTATCAGAGTCAGAAAGATCTACTATTCCCTTGTCAGCAGATTTTTCATAATAGGCAGGAAATGCTACATAGTAACATGGTTGTGGAAGATATCATTGTTAAAGAACAGAAAATTGCACTGAAAGCATTCAAGTTAATGTTTATTATACCAAAGGCATATAGTTTATACAATTTACAAATTGAGCATAAGATCGCCTTAAATTAGGCCGCGGGGGTGCGGCCGCCGGGGGGGGGGGGGGGGGGGGGGGGGGGGGGAGGAAAAAGGAAGAAGAAAATAGGAGGGACATTTTGGTCCAAATTTTTTGGTCAAAACGTTTGACCGTTAATTTTTGACATAATCCGTCAAATGTGGGAGGTGATGTACATTAATGCAAAACAGTGGGGTGCACCCTTAATTCGGACAAACAAAGTGGAGGATAAGTCAAAAAATCTCTTTTATTTATTATTATTATTTACTTCTTACGCTTAATTTTAAAAACGAGAGAAATTAAATTAGAATTAACAACTTACGTCCTAAAAAAGAACGTAAGTTATTATTTATTATTTTTTACTTCTTACATTTAAGTATGTAAACGGAAAAAGTTAAATTAGGATTATCAACTTACGCCCTAAAAAAAAGACATAAGTTATTTATTATTATTATTTTATACTTCAAGCTTAGCAACTTACGTCCTACAAAAGGGCACTATATAAAGAGTATCACAAGAATTTACTTTTTATACAGAACTCTAGCTATACAAAGAGTAGTCATGAGTTATGTAGATCATGTAGTAATTTGTTAGATGATAGCAGCATAAAGAGTAATGTATTCACAGAGAAACAGAAGAAAAGAAACATTCAACGCTCAACACAAGATATAAAAATCCTAATCAACTATTGATGCTGTCGCTGCCTACTCCAAATCAAGACTGTTGTGGCCGGCTTCACTCTAGTGCAATAGTTTGCACTCTGATATAACATTGGGTGAGTCACGAATTAATACTTTGTAGGACGTAAGTTACTAATCTTAAAGTAAAAAATAATAATAATAAATAACTTACGTAAGTTGTTAATCTTAATTTAACTTTCCCGTTTACAAACTTAAACGTAAGAAGTAAAATAATAATAATAATAACCTACAGTCATTTTTAGAGCGTAAGTTGTTAATCCTAGTTTAATTCCCCCGTTTGCAAAATTAAGCGTAAGAAGTAAATAATAATAAATAAAATAACCTACACTCTTTTTTAGTGCGCAAATTCAACTTACGTCCTAATTTAAGGCGATCTTATGCTCAATTTGTAAATTTTATAAACTATGTCATTGGTACAATAAACAGTAACTTGAATGCATTTAGTACAATTTTGTGGTTAAAGAATGGTCCTCATCTTCCTCCAAGTGCAGGTGTCAGGATAACTAGAATGAATTGTCTGAATTTGTTCTCTCCAAGTTTGGGCTAATATGAAAGAAAGCCGCTTTTTGTTACCTTGCTTACACACTTCACAAAAACTGTTGTATATTAAGTGTTTAGCAACAACAGAAAATGCTTTACAACACAAATATTGTGTAGCCTGGTGCTTTAAGGCTTTAGTATTAGCGTAGAGGTCCTAGTTTCAAAGTTTATCATAAACATTTGAATGTTTCCATTCTCACATTTTTTTCTTCATAGTAAACATTCCTCCTCCGACAGGTATACTATTGTTCACCATAAACTGTAGCAAGAGAAATATTCTGGATGGTCTTCCCATACTTGCTGGGCATAGGAATCCATTTAACTTCTAAAGTAGTGTGCACATGTTGGAAAACAGCTGGTGCATGTCTCAGATGGTTGATGATGAAAGCATAAATGATGCACCTGGGTTCGGGTATGCGGTAAATAGACAGGAATTTTTGGAATTTTTTTTTTTATCATCCTGAAAAATAGAATAGCAAAATAATAAAAATGTTAGAAACACCGGTCTACGGGAAAGTCATGCACGAAGCATTGTCCTAAGAGTATGTTCGAGGTCTATGTGCAGACTTTATCTGAAATCCTCCTAGAGGTAAAATTCACGCCCAGTACCGGAATACGGAAACGGACTAGGCCAGCTACTCCATATGAGGTATGCAAACGTCATACGGCGATCGTGGCTGTCAAGAGACAAGGGGGTGCATGCTACAATCAAGTCTCATATGGTCTCACGGAGCATCTATGTCTCAATCACTCAAAGCAAGAAAACATTAATTAATGAGCATATGAGATAAAACAGTAAGACGTCCCCGACGCTTCATCAAAATGATCATGGGTATCTAGTTTTATAAGTTAGCTAGCCCAGAGAGTCATAGGTACATATCGTATTCAGCTGCAGTCTGATTTAATTACAATTATGCAAAAGACAAAATATCCAGATTAATTGGCTAAATAGGTGCCGGTGGCTAACGCCAGAACATAAGGGATGAAAAATTAGAGTGGTGGAGAAGAAACCCACTCAAGTCCCCGGCCAGCCATGCTCCTAGTATGCACCATTGACGTCAGGGAGGAAGGTCGGATCCTCGGGCTCTGCTACGTGATCTGGCCAAACAAAACCAACGGGGTCAGCCCCGAATAGCAAGTACCACAAGGGAGCACAAAAGAGTGAGATAAAACCCAAGCATAAAATAATAATACTAGTAATAATAATGGCTTCCGGTCGTAACCTCGGTCCACAGCCTGTCATAGCACGATAGACTAACCCAACAACCAAACAAGGACATAGGTTGGACCACGCACCATGACAGTCCATGTCCCTCGGCTACTAACGGAAGGTACAAGGCATAGTCATGTCGTTTTTCAAGCGGCCATTCATTCCTGCGGCTTTTTATATTTGGCGGAGTTATCCCCGCGATACTGATTAAAAAGGGATCCTCAGATCGTGTCAACCCAGCAGGGCTAGCAAAACCATTAGACATATAACACATTGATTACGCACCGGTCCCCCGGAGGGCTACCGCGCTAAAACATATAACACATAGCTCGTAAAAGTCGGATATAGTCATCCGCTATATGCGGATAAAACCATATCCGTGGCGGCTAACCCGACACGTCAGAACTGAACCTAGGGTGACTAGTATGGCACGATCTCGGAATTCTTTCCACCCCATGCATCTACCAAGTTAGTTGCCTAGTTAATCCCTAGGTTATCCTCGGAGTTCACATGTCGTGGTCACATGCTCACTCCCCTAGACGTCGTACAATGTACGAGTACCCCAAGAAGGGATCCGTACTGGCTCATGGAGTCATACGTGTGTACCAATTCTTGGTGTAATGCAACACACAACACATACCACGTCATTGCTACCGACCATTCGCTGTGTAAATGCTGGACTCTTTGGTGTACTGACAGATATCACGTAGGAACACTTAGCACATAGGATAGCACCTCGGTGCTCACATAGATTGTACCTTAGTACACACATAGGTTTATCCAGCACTTGCATAGGTAGTCAGATCAGGAATGAGGACCAAGATACAAGGACGCATGCGGCCGAGGGTTCATACGGTCGGCGGGACACATGCGGTCCGCAGGACGCATGAGGCCGAAGGGTCATGCGGTCAGACTCATGCGGCCAAGACTCATGCGGCCATACTGCATGCGGCCAAACTCAGGCGGCCATACTGCATGCGGCCAGACTCAAGCGGCCAGACTGCATGCGGCCAAACTGCATGCGGCCAAGACTCATGCAGCCAAGACTCATCTTCTCCAAAATCCGAGAAAGATGGCCAGGGAATCCATAAACTTTAAACTTGCACAACTCGGCCAAAACAAAACAAAATCTAACTTTTCAAAGGTCAAATTTGGGTAAAATGAAATGCTCTACCACATGGAACAACTAGATTTTGAAAACAAGCAAATTTAATAGATCAAAACCAAGAAAAACCGAAAATGACATAAACTTAGCTCTACAAGAATCCATCTATCAAAACCGAAAATACCAAGTACTAAACTTGTAGAGGATGATGAGAAGAACAATATAGACAAACAATATCAAAGGGAAAAAAAATCAAAGATGAAGAATGCACAAATCTCCACTTTTGAGCAAGTTGTATTTGCCTAATGGTGGTGGTTGAGGGAAATGAATGAAAGGTTATGAGGAGAGAGAAAAAGAAGAGAATATATATAGTAGGGTTGGGTTGGCTTAAGAAAATCCTAATCTCTAAACATGCTCTAACCATTCCACTAATGACATGCTTAAAGGCTACATGCAACCATTAATAAATAATAAATAGAATTATGCACATGCTAAATACAGGATACCATGTACAAGATTCATGAAAGAATACGTATACCAGGATCGGAGAGTGACATCTCTACCCTCCTTAGAAAAATTTCGTCCTCGAAATTTCTGCCAAGACATGATAGAGAAATCAAAACAAGCAAGATACTAATTACAAGGCTAACTATGCATACAATCTCATCAATTTTAACAGGCATTAGAGAACAATCATCCACCCTAGTGGGTGCAATAAAACAGGAAAACAAATTACAAAGGCATAAGGATAAATATACCTTCTGAGTCGAACAAGTGCGGATATCGAGATCTAATCTCGTCCTCGCGCTCCCATGTCGACTCCCCCGGTGAGTGATGGCCCCAAGCGACGCAGACAAGATTAATAGTCCGGTTCTTGAGCACCTTCTCTCACCGATCCAAAATGGATACGGGTTGCTCCTCGTAAGTTAGGTCGGTACCGACGACCAGCTCAGAATGATCGAGGATGTGACTCGGATCCGGAACATACCTACGCAACTGAGATACATGAAACACATCATGTACATCACGTAACGAAGGCGGAAGGGCAAGACGATAAGCAACATCGCCTACCCGAGCGAGAATATCAAATGGACCAACGTATCTCGGATTAAGCTTTCCTTGGGTTCCAAATCTGATGATATTCCGAGTAGGCAAAATTCGTAGAAACACTTGGTCACCAACACCAAACTCTAGAGGCCTACGATGCTGATCTGCCCAGTGTCGGTGTCTGTCCTGCACAACTCGAAGCCGCTCTCTGATCAACTTGACTGTCTCCACGGTCTGCGTGATCATCTTTGGTCCCAATAATTTTCGTTCTTCCACATCGTCCCATGCCAGAGGGGACCTGTATTTCCTTCCATATAATGCTTCAACCGGTGCCATCTGTATACTTGTTTGATAACTATTACGGTAAGAGAACTCTATTAAATGAAGATGATCTTTCCAAGTTCCGCCGAAGTCTAAAGTACAAGCCCGTAACATATTTTCAAATGTCTGAATGGTTCTCTCTGACTGTCCGTCCGTCTGCGGACGATAGGCTGTACTGAACCTCAACTTGGTACCCAAACTTTGATGCAAACTCCGCCAAAAGTGGGAGGTGAACCGGGTGTCTCGATCTGATACTATGCTGACTGGGACACCATGTTGTCTCACTATCTGCTTCATGTACATTTCTGCCAACTGCTCAGTAGACTACCCTACTCTGAAAGGAAGAAAATGAGCAACCTTCGTGAGCCGATCCACGATTACCCAAACTGCATTTCGACCGGTCCGAGATCTAGGTAAACCGGTCACAAAGTCCATTGTGATGTGCTTCCACTTCCACTCCGGAATAGGAAGCGGCTGTAACAATCCTGCTGATCTCTGCTGCTCGGCCTTCACTTGCTGACATACCAAACATTTAGAAACATACCTCGCTATCTCCCTCTTCATACCATTCCACCAAAAGTGTTGCTTTATATCCTGGTACATCTTTGTGCCTCCGGGATGGATGGAATAAGGAGAACTATGAGCCTCTGACATAACTTCCAGTCGAAGGTCTCCACCTGGTACACAAAGACGGTTTCTGAACCTAAGTGTACCATCCTCATGGATTACTAACTCCTTTCTGAGATCTGATTCACAATCTGATCGAAGCTTCTGGATCCCCAGATCCTCCGCCTGGGCTGCTCTGATCCTCTCTACTAAAGTAGACTGAATCTGCAAACTGGCCATAACTCATGTATCTTGTGGCAAGATCACTTCAATTTCCATTTTCTGAAGATCTTCCAAAATATACCTCTGCGAGGTTAAAGTGAATGCGCCACCCCTCCTGCTCAAGGCATCTGCTACCACATTCGCCTTGCCTGGATGATACTGAAGATTCACATCGAAGTCCTTCAGTAATTCCAACCATCTTCTCTGTCTCATGTTCAGGTCCCTCTGGGTGAATACATATTTTAAACTCTTATGATCAGTGTAAATTTTCACTCGGTCTCCATATAAATAATGTCTCCATAACTTAAGCGAAAACACCACTGCTGCTAATTCTAGATCGTGGGTCGGATAGTTCTTCTCATGATCTCGAAGCTGTCGAGATGCATATGCTATCACCGTACCATGCTGCATTAATACACACCCAAGTCCCTTCCCGGATGCGTCACAATACACTGTAAACCCTCCCGATCCTACATGAAGTGTCAAGATCGGGGCTGAGATTAATCTCTTCTTCAACTCTTCAAATGATGTCTGACACTCTGCTGACCAAACAAACCCTACATCCTTATGCGTCAAACGCGTCAAGGGTGCCGAAATCCTGGCGAAGTCTGCCACGAACCTCCTGTAATAACCTGCCAATCCCAAGAAACTACGCACTTCTGCTACCGTCTTCGGAACTGGCCAATTCTCTACTGCCTCAACCTTCTTCGGATCTACTGACACAACTGCTCTAGAAATAATGTCCCAGGAACGAAATACGATCCAACCAAAACTCACATTTACCAAGCTTCGCATAAAGTTGATGCTCCCTCAAGGTCTGCAAAACTGTCCGAAGATGTTTCTCATGCTCTTCTTCATTGCTAGAATAGATGAGGATGTCGTCTATGAACACTACTACAAACTTATCCAAATAGGGTATAAAGATGCGATTCATCAAATCCATAAATATTGCTGGGGCATTAGTTAGTCCAAATGGCATTACCAGAAACTCATGTCCATATTGCGATCTAAATGCTGTCTTGGGTATGTCCTGCTCCCGGACCCTCGCTTGATAATATCCGGATAGAAGATCAATCTTAGAGAAGACGCGGGCCTTACTCAACTGATCAAACAAGTCATCAATCCTTGGTAACGGATACTTGTTCTTCACTGTTACTGCATTCAATTGCCGGTAATCAATGCACATTCGCGTCGATCCATCCTTCTTGGTACTAAAATCACCGGTGCTGCCCAGGACGATTCACTGTCTCGGATAAACTGCTTCGCCTTCAGTTCTTCTTCATGCTGGTACAACTTGTCCAACTCTGACTGCGACATCTTGTAAACTTTGCCGACTTTAGGCTCCGTTCCAGGATTTAACTCAATGCAAAACTCCACATCTCTCACCGGTGGTAAACCAGGAAGCTCATCTGGAAATACATCAAGAAACTCTCTGACCACTCTTGAAATCTGCTCCTGCTCTGCCAATGCTTCTGCAACAATGCCCCTGGGTCGATCCTCCAATGATCGAACAAAGACGAACTCCTCAACGCCAGGTACATTAAACACTACCATACCTCCTCGACAATCTATTGTCGCATGACTGTCTCCCAACCAGTCCATGGCTAGGACAACGTCAAAGTTTTCCATAGGGAACTCAATCAAAGATGCGAGCAATAATCGCCCACACACTACGACCGGACACGCGAAGCACACTCTGCTAACTTCTACGAGCCCATTACCAGTGAGTATATTCATCCTCTCTGGCAATGCCTCGAACTCCAATCCAATACGTGTCGCAAATCGTGCAGATATAAAAGAGTGGGTAGCCCCCGAATCAAACAATGCTACTGCAGGAAAAGAGGTAACAGAAACATTACCTGCAACCACATCGCCTGAAGCTAGTGCATCCTCCAGTGATAAGGTGAAGGCCTGGCCCTGGCCTTGCTGAGCTCCCTGCTGCTGTCTTCCTTCTTCATGCTGTTGCTGTGGCCTCTGCTGGCTTCCCTGGTTCTGCGCCTGGCGAAACATCTGAGCCTGCGTCGGCAGCCGCTGGGCTAGCAGCCTCACGGCCATTGTTGGTCCTCTGTTCGGTGCTGCCCCCGGAGGTGGCAACGCCGAAAACTGCTGAACTGGCCCTCCTGACCTCTGCATCATTGGACAATTGGCAATCCTGTGGTCTGGACTGCCACACCTCATGCACAACCCATTAGTTGAACGACACACATCCCTAGTGTGCCCTCCCTTACCGCAGTAAGTACATCCAATGGGCGCCCCCTGGCACTGCTGCGGGTTCCTCGGCTGCTGATGTCGAACTGGTGATGTTATCTCTGATATCGCCGTCCTCCGCGGCGCTCCTGACTCATGAATACGGATGCCAGGTGTTGGCGCCGATGTTCGCTGCACTGCTCCTCCGCCCCTACTCTGGGGATGAGACCTCTTCTGGCTGCCATGTCTTGTCGCCAACCTTTGTTGGGTGAGTTCATGCCTCCGAGCTGCCGTTAAAACGGCATCAAAAGTCTGATAATTGTGCCCTTCCACTAGCTGTAGAATCTCCAAATGAAGTCCCTGCTGGAATCTCATAGCCTTCTCTGGCTCTGTAGCCACCATCGTCGGTGCAAACCGACTCAGTCTGCAGAACTCTACTGCATATCCATCCACCGTCTTACCAGCCTGCTTAAGACTGATAAACCTCTGTTGTAGCTCATACTGCACTACCACGCCAAAGTACTTGGCCTTGAATCTGGTACTGAAGCTATCCCAAGAAACAGGACGTCCCATTCCAACCTCTTCCGATGCCCACCAGTCGCGGGCGAGATCCGGAAGTAACAGTCTGACTTGGTCAACCTTCTCTTCTGCTGGAACCTTTGCTGCGGTCAATATGGCCTCAATATCCTGAAGCCAAGCATCCGCCGTGATGGCATCCTCCGTGCCGTCAAAGTATCTCGGGTTAAGTTGACAAAACCTTCCCGACGCTTCCGAATCATTCTGACACTTCTCTCAAGGGCTAATTGTAACTCCTGATTCAGTAGCACATTCTGTTCCTACTGTTGGGTCTGCTGTTGCTAATGGGCTGCCACCTGACGCTGCTGAGTGGCCAGAAATTCCCGAATGACCTCCAGGAGTGCTGCAGCATCAGGTACTGCCGTCGCTGCCGGCACCGCTGGGGGTGCAGGAGCTTCTAGAACCTGCGGTTCCACTGGCTCTGATATCACTTCTACTCGGATCTGATCAGGAGAAGGTATTCTTTCCTGTTGCTGTCCCGTCGAGCCATGCTCTACTGGACGTTCCTCCATGTTGGCCTCGCCAGCTACTGAGAAAGAAGCACCCATATAGGGAAAGATACATGATATCAAATAACAGGACGAGGAAGATTCGAGGATGCAATTAAGGTTATCAATCAAGGTGAGGAAAGAGAAATCGAGGCAAGAGATTCAAAGGGAACAAGTTTTGATTGAGACTCCTATAATAGTAACACCCCTCAAGTCTGAAAATCAGACCTGAATGGGCCACCAATAAAACTTTGTCACGTCCCAGTACCGGAATACGGAGACGGACTAAGCCAGTTACTCCATATGAGGTATGCAAACGTCATACGACGATCGTGACTGTCAAGATACAAGGGGGTGTATGCTACAATCAAGTCTCCTATGGTCTCACGGAGCATCTATGTCTCAATCACTCAAAGCAAGAAAATATCAATTAATGAGCATATGAGATAAAGCAGTAAAGCGTCCCCGACGCTTCATCAAAATGATCATGGGAATCTAGCTTTATAAGTTAGCTAGCCCAGAGAGTCATAGGTACATAATCGTATTCAGGTGCAGTCTGATTTAATTACAATTATGCAAAAGACAAAATATCCAGATCAACCGGCTAAACAGGTGCCGGTGGCTAATGCCAGAACATAAGGGATGAAAAATTAGAGTGGTGGAGAAGAAACCCACTCAAGTCCCCCGCCAGCCATGTCCCTAGTATGCACCATTGACGTCAGGGAGGAAGGTCGGATCCTCAAGCTCTGCTACGTGATCTGGCCAAACAAAACCATCGGGGTCAGCCCCGAATAGCAAGTACCACAAGGGAGCACAAAAGAGTAAGATAAAACCCAAGTATAAAATAATAATACTAGTAATAATAATGGCTTCCGGTCGTAACCTCGGTCCACAGCCTGTCATGGCACGATAGACCAACCCAACAACCAAACAAGGACATGGGTTGGACCACGCACCATGACAGTCCATGTCCCTCGACTACTAACGGAAGGTACAAGGCACAGTCATGTCGTTTTTCAAGCGGCCATTCATTCCTGCGGCTTTTTATATTTGGCGGAGTTATTCCCGCGATACTGATTAAAAAGGGATCCTCAGATCGTGTCAACCCAACAGGGCTAGCTAAACCATTAGACATATAGCACATTGATTACGCACCGGTCCCCCGGAGGGCTACCGCGCTAAAATATATAACACATAGCTCGTAAAAGTCGGATATAGTCATCCGCTATAGGCGGATAAAACCATATCCGTGGCGGCCAACCCGACACGTCAGGACTGGACCTGGGGTGACTAATATGGCACGATCTCGGAATTCTTTCCACCCAATGCATCTACCAAGTTAGTTGCCTAGTTAATTCCTAGGTTATCCTCGGAGTTCACATGTCATTATCACATGCTCACTCCCCTAAATATCGTACAATGTACGAGTACCCCAAGAAGGGATCCGTACTGGCTCATGGAGTCATACGTATGTACCCTTTCTTGATGTAATGCAACACACAACACATACCACGTCATTGCTACCGACCATTCGTTGTGTAAATGCTGGACTCTTGGGTGTACTAGCAGATATCACATAGGAACACTTAGCACATAAGATAGCACCTCGGTGCTCACATAAATTGTACCTCAGTACACATAGGTTTATCCAGTACTCACATAGGTAGTCAGATCAGGAATGAGGACCAAAACACAAGGACGCATGCGACCGAGGGTTCATGCGGTCGACGGGACACATGCGGTCCGCAGGACGCATGCGGCCGAGGGGTCATGCGGCCAGACTCATGCGGCCAAGACTCATGCGGCCAGACTGCATGCGGCCAAGACTCATGCGGCCAGACTCATGCGGCCAAAACTCATGCGGCCAGACTCATGCGGCCAAAACTCATGTTGCCAGACTCATGCGGCCAAAACTCATGCGGCCAAGACTCATGCGACCAAGACTCATCTTCTCCAAAATTCGAGAAAGATGGTCAGGACACCCATGAACTTTAAACTTGTACAACTCGGCCAAAACAAAACAAAATCTAACTTTTCAAAGGTCAAATTTGGGTAAAATAAAATGCTCTACCACATGGAACAACTAGATTTTGAAAACAAGCAAGTTTAATAGATCAAAACCAAGAAAAACCGAAAATGACATAAACTTAGATCTACAAGAATCCATCCATCAAAACCGAAAATACCAAGTACTAAACTTGTAGAGGATGATGAGAAGAACAATATAGACAAATAATATCAAAGGAAAAAAAAATCAAAGATGAAGAATGCACAAATCTCCACTTTTGAGCAAGTTGTACTTGCCTAATGGTGGTGGTTGAGGAAAATGAATGAAAGGTTATGAGAGAGAAAAGGAAGAGAATATTTATAGTAGGGTTGGGTTGGCTTAAGAAAGCCCTAATCTCTAAACATGCTCTAACCATTCCACTGTTGACATGCTTAAAGGCTATATGCAACCATTAATAAATAATAAATAGAATTATGCACATGCTAAATACAGAATACCATGTACAAGATTCATGAAAGAATACGTATACCGGGATCGGAGAGTGACATAAAATCGTCGTGCTACCGGCTTCCCATCACCGTACACAGTTTCGGAAGAACGATCCGAACTTAGCTTTGTCCAGAGTATGAGAGATTGTAATGGAAAAGAAAAGATGAATAATACAGTTGTGATTTGTGAAGGAGCATGAATAGATGGAGAGATTTGTTGTTATTTTTCATATCCATACCAACAACACAACCTCATGAAGGTTATATAGGCAGCCCTCAACCATAGGTTTTAATAGGCTTTAATAGAAATAAGTGACAATAAAGGCTGAATAAAATTATGGCTGCTTGGCGTATTAATGAGAATATATATTGATTGACATTGAAAGTCATTCATTTGAAATGAATGAAAACAATAGATGTTGGAAAAATTTTGGTAAGTTTTTTATTCACCTAGACAATTCAGTCAAAAGAAAATAGTTTAATGATATTGCAAATTTCTTTAAATCTAAAGTTTTAGAAGTTGGGATTATTTTGGGTACAAGTCGAAAGGGTCCTTCTGTCAACCGGACGTAAATAGCTCTAAGCGACACAGTATTTAATCGTTCCCCTGTGGACCTCCACTAGCTGGGAACCGGCCCCTACAGTTAATCCAAGTTGATCAAAATTTGATAAACTAAAGATTTGTTAAGGTCAATTAGCAAAAATTACTTAAACTATTATTCTAGTACTTTAGACTGTCATATTTATAAATATGATTGGTAAAGATGAATCATCTAGTGCCAAGCCTAAAAAGTACGATGGTAATTCTTCAAGAGGTGGCAGAGCTATATGTGATTTTGGCTCACTACCTTGGGGCTGACATCAGCAATTGACAGAATAATTATATGACATAATCTTTGGATGTATCATAAGAAGAATGATGGTTTATCTGTGGAACATCTAGATGCTCACAGATGATAAGTTTATGTACATAACAAATAGAACCAGGCCTAATTTTACTCTTGCTATGACTTCATGATAGATCAAGCATCTTATAATGTATATACATGATCTACATATTTCGTACATGTCATTTTTATAAATTATGCTAAAGGACTGCTAAAACACAATTATGTGTATTCTAAGATGAACAAGTACATGCAGTTGTGCTCCAAGTCATTAAAGAGCCTAAAAGACAAAACTGTAGTTCTTGATTATAAAAGTCAAAAAAGAACTTTATAGATCTCTTGACGAAGAATCTGTTTACTCTTGACGAAGAGTTTACCTAGAAAATTAATCCTCGTATCATCGAAGGGGGGATTAAGCCCATAAATAAGTCACCAGCAGTGGCAACCCAACCGAGTCTGATTGGAGATCCCAAAAAATCGGTTCAATGGGTAGAAACAAGTTGAACTTAGATGACTATTATGGAACACTGACCCGAGATTAAATTCTCATAAACTAATGCCCAAGAGCCTGTACGATGTTGTACATGGATACTCCATCCCTATGATGACAGTGTTCCGGTGTGATTTGGTTAAGATGAGTTTTAAACTCTTAATAGGTCCAAGCATGATTATGCAGGGTTGACTCCAATCACCAACCCTTTGAGAACTTACCCTTATGAGAGGTCGTGAAGGCCGTGAATGTGGGGCACGGCGATCCCAGACAACTCTCATAAATAAGAAAAAAGTGCGCGCGCATGGACAATCAAAAGCGCCATCTCGATAGACCCAAGAACATCTAGCATTTTATGTATGCTATTTTCTAAATCTGGTTCAAAAAGTCTGATTCAAGGCATAGTCTATCAAGCAATTCTTCATATAAAGACAATAGTCACTAAGTGAGATTCAAGGCTGTAGTCCATCTCATCTATGCATAGTATATAATTGTCCAAAAAAAATTCATCTTTACTTCTTTTGAATATTGTTATCTTTGGTTTCGAAACTTGGTTTTTTGGGGGATTGTTGTTATTATTGGTGAAAAAAAAAATCAAATTTCCTAAAAACCTTTATTTCCATTAAATTCCATTAACCTCTCTCATTAATTCACCTCATGCTTCTTATTCAAAAACTTACCAAAATCTTTCCAACAACTATTGTTTTCATTCATTTCAAATGAATGGCTTTCAATGTCAATCAATATATATTCTCATTAATACACCAAACCACCATAATTTTATTCAGCTTTTATTGTCACTTATTTCTATTAAAGTCTATTAAAACCTATGGTTGAAGGCTGCCTATATAACTTTCGTGAGGCTGTGTTGTTTGTATAGGATATGAAAAAGAGCAACAAATCTCTCTATCTATTCATCCTCCTTCACAAATCACAACTATATGTCTTCTCTTTTCTTTTCCATTCCAATCTCTCCTACTCTGGACAAAGCTAAGTTCGGATCGTTCTTCCGAAACTGTGTGCTGTGACGGAAAGCCAGTAGCAAGTGGATTTTACCTCTAGGAGACATCGAATATTCTCTTAGGGCAATACTTCGTGCATGACTTCCCCGTAGACTGGTATTTCTAACCTTTTTATTATTTTGCTATTCTATTTTTCAGGATGATAAAATAAATTTTTTCCAACAATCTAAGAGAATACTAAGAAGTTTGGGGTATATACTGAAATGGAGGATAAAGTTAAATAGCTAAAACTTTAATTATCATTCTTGAACTAAATATTCTCTATTAAGGTTTTTATTTTCATTTTCATTTTTATCTTTGGAATATTGTTATCTTTGGTTTCGAAAACTTGGTTTATTACTAACCTTTTTATTATTTTGCTATTCTATTTTTCAGGATGATAAATAATTTTTTTCCAACAATCTAAGAGAATATTCGAGGTCTATGTGTAGACTTTGTCTCGAATCCTCCTATAGATAAAACTCCCTTGCTACCGGCTTTTCGTCACCGCACACAGAAAAAATGACCCGAACTTAGCTTTGTCCAGCGTAAGAGAGATTGGAATGGAAAAGAAAAGAGGAATCATATAGTTGTGATTTATGAAGGAGGATGAATAGATGAAGAGATTTGTTGTTCTTTTTCATATCCATACAAACAACACAATCTCATGAAGGTTATATAGGCAGCCCTCAACCATAGGTTTTAATAGGCTTTAATAGAAATAAGTGACAATAAAGGCTGAATAAAATTATAGCTGTTTGGTGTATTAATGAGAATATATATTGATTGACATTGAAAGTCATTCATTTGAAATGAATGAAAACAATAGCCGTTGGAAAGATTTTGGTAAGTTTTTGAATATGAAGCATGAGATGAATTAATGAGAGGGGTTATGGAATTTAATGGGAATAAAAGTTTTTAGGAAATTTGTTTTTTTTCACCAATAATAACAACAGGAATACAGTGAAGCTACATGTTACCTCTCTATGAAGCAAAGATACAGGTATGGGTACCCGGTACGGTATGTACTGGGTACATCGATACGGCAATTTCTAAAACTTTATGGTACGGGTATGGTTGGGGTATGAGGTAAAACAGTAAGTACACATGAGTACCAGTACCCAATATGGATGTACCTTCCTAAGCAGTAAGTACACGAGTATCAATACTCAATAAGGGTACACCTGCCTAAATGGAGTACCTGTGCTTCATAGTTACCTCTTAATGAGATGGGTAGCAGCGTTCCTTACTTCCTTTGGTTTTCATCGAACTCGTCATAGTTCTGAAAGGATTTTGCGAAAAAACTTAGGAAGTCGTGTAACATCATCTTGATGGGGAGCATGGTATATAACTACAATATGTTCATAAAGCAACATCTTCTGAAAGCTTATGTTAAGAATAGTTTTCCAGGTAGGAAGAGACCTCTCTTTTTGAACTAGGGTTTAGTCTCTCAACTGACCCTCCTATATTATAGTGAGATGTCCACAGTAGTCTTTTTTAGGAGTCTTAACTGCACACTGAGTAGGACACTCAGGGGTTTTAACATAAAAAAGCTCCAGAAACTCTAAGGTCGCGTTTGGCATGAGTGAATTTTCTAAAATTCCCTGGAAACCAAAGGGTGACAAAGTGATACCCATGTTAGTTTCATGTTATAATTATTTTCACCCAGGAATAATTAATTCTCAGGAATACAATGTTACTACAAATGTGGGAAACCTATTCCCTCAAAAACACGTGGATAGTTATTTCCCATGGGAATGGAATTATTCTCGGGTCTGCTCCGGCTCGGATCGAGACTGGGTCAGTGAGTTCTGGTCCATGTTTGGGTCAGGTCTGCAAGTTTGGGTCAAGTCTTACTCGGGTTTGGATCCCAGTCGGGTCCATGTTCGGATCTCAGTTGGGTTCGGGTCCATGTTGGATCAAATCAAGTTTGAACGGGTCAGGTCGGGTCCAGTTCAGTAGGTTTGGGTCGGATTTGGGTAACATTCATTCCCTCACTAATATGAAAAAAATTGTTTACAAATAAAATGATATGTAACTTGTCATAGGGATTTTAGAAACACAATGGCTTTCATTATAAATTCACTCTCAAAAACATCATGCTAAAAATAAGGTTTACGTCTAGCTTGTCACATACTTTTTCAAATTTGTAGATTTCATACTTGGAAAAACTAATAATATATTCTTATGCCAATAAACCATAAGTACTGTCCACCTAGGCATCCAGTCATAAATGGGTAAAATATATCTAGTATGAAAATAAGCAAGGAGAGAGTACCGAGTGTTCTCGTCGTGTACAAATAATACCAAGTAGCCATCATCCTCTTCGCATGTTATACCAGGTTGGCAAGGCACAAATATGGCCTCTGAACCATATCTTCCAGGTCCCAACTCAAAGATACCTTGTATATTTCCTCCAACTTCAAGCTTTTCCTTTCCAGCATCAGATACCTTGTGCAAATCAAACTTTATGATGCCCTTTATCTTAGTGTTGCCAACTGAACCATAGACATATCGTTGTTTCCTAAATCCACACTGAGCGGTCAGAAACATATCACTAATAGAAAATTGATACCAATAGAAAAGGCAACATATGTATGTAGATAGGTCTCTAAAAAAAGTCAACACATCAAAACACAGGATATGTCTCCTGAATACAGAAGTTCTAAATATCTAGAGAAGATGTTAACTTCAAGCTACATGTTATTACTTATTCATTGCTTACATGTTGGAGTTTCTGGAGAGAGAGAGGAAGTGTAGGACTTTTGATGATAGAATGAGCAACATTTCCAAGTTATTTCTCAAGCTTTATATAAATTATATTCTCTCTTTTTTTCTTATTTGATACCAAAATTTAAGATAGAAGTATGATATTCATCCGAATTCAAGCAAATGATCAACATGTTTAAGGGAAAGATTGATACTCAAATTAAGGTTGGTAATAATTTTTATCTTTTAATCTGATGCTTACTCAAGATAATCTTCTCTTTCATTCTTTTTTTCTTTTCTTGTTATATGGATTTAAGCTATGAAGGGGAATTCTTAAACATACCTTGTATTGCTCGTGGTCTAATCCATTTTTTGTTATGTTAGGATACAATGAATTTCTGGCTCAATTTGGCACTTCAAGAAGAAATGCTTGTTGGGTAGGATTTACACGACTGGTTTTGCTTGCTGATGTTCCCACTTCTGAAGGTCAGAGGCCAGAAGAAGCTGGAGGATATTGACCAAGTCATGGTCCTTCATTAAAAAAAATTCTAAGGCGACCATCTAGTGGTTACTTCAAAAGCTAGTGGTGATGATTCCAATCATGTTCATCACAAGTAAACTTTTTGTTGGGTTTTGACACTTCGACCATCAAGTAGGTTTCAAGTTATTAGTTTATCTATATTTTGATTTGGACTTTGATATGTACATAGTTTTTAACTTTGTAGTTCTTTTAACATATATATAAATGAGATGAGATCACTATGCAGCTCTTGTGTCAAAAAAAAGATGTTAAGTTCAGCTTACAGATTTTCTTGAAGAAAAGTATCGGATATCTTCAGCTACTTCTCATTAAATATTGTAGAAAACCCTAGATCTGATATCATAGCAGAAAGCATTTTTGGGAAAAACAATCCTTGATCAATATGAGTTCTCGTCAATCTCTAAATAAAAGAGAGTTGGATACTACATAAAGGGCTTTCAATTTCAACTAAGGTTCGTAGTATTGTGTCCGTAATCAGTATAGGACCCTCCCTATGGGCATGGGTTTCGGAGGTATCAATAGCTTCAGCTTGCAGTACCAGACTTTTTCAGTTTCTGAAAGCCAAAAGTAATTAAAATTTTGTAAAAACAACAAAATACTTGATAGTTGATACATTTAGTCAGAAGTTTGTTATTTGTCGTGCGTTTTGAATGGAATAATTCAACATTAACTCTCTCTCTCTCTCTCTCTCTCTCTCTCTATATATATATATATATATATATATATATATATATATATATATATTCTCTCTCTCTTTATATATATATATATATATATATATATATATATATATATATATATATATATATATATATTGAAATGGTAAAAAAAAAAAAAAAAATATATATATTGAAATGGTAAGTCTACATCTAGAGCCCAGTTTACGCTCTGGTTTTATTAGATCTCTCCTCGGATTGTGTCCAGGTCTATTTCTCTACATAACATTCCTCAATTCTTGCATCTGTTGCATCATTCCTCAATATGCTGCTCAGACAGATCTCCATGGCAAACACCGATCCGGATTTATTGTCAACACCACGATACTCTAGTTGGGCAGACCACTCCTCTAGATTCGGTTCTCGATCGACCACTACCTGAATAGCTCGGTTCATCCCCCCCCCCCCCCCCCCCCCCCCCCCCAACCCACCCACCCACCCACACACACACATTTAATATTTAAGCGCATATCGCACCCAAGAAGATTCGAACCTCCGACCTGGTTTCCTCGGTCCTTATGTCTCCAAGAATTAACCACTTGATGGAACAGTCTCCATAATTACCAGTATTCTAATAATGGTAGAATTAGGGTGATTGGAATGGAAATATCTGGGGCGGTATATCCTGAAGGCTGCTTCAGATCAAATTATCACCACTGAGTTCAGAAATAAAGGAGGGTTACTGTAACTATATTCATTGTATATGGAAGCAATTCCAGAGGAACGGAAGAGTATAGCAGGACATCAGTAGCATAAGCAACACCATAACTACCCCTTGGGTAGTTAACTATAAGAGACTTCAATTCAGGTTTGGAGAAGAGAAAGTAGGAGGGAGCCATGTACCAACCAGAGTATTGAAGGACTTCAATCAATGTCTGTAAGGCAGTACTCATGGATACTGAAAGAACAGGTCACAACTGGTCATGGAATAATGGAGTTCATACTCATAGGAGAATTGTATGCAGACTGGAAAGGGCTCTATGTAACACTATGTGACAGAATTGCTCCCCAGATGTTAAAGTTCAATATTTGGATAGGTCTTCTAGTGACCACACTCTTCTCCTATTCAATCTCACTAATAGAAGGGAGAAGAGAACATGTCATTCAGGTACAATAATTGTTGGCCCACTATGGATAACAATGAGAAAGTGGTACAGGAAGGCTGGGTATAGAAGTTGAGGGGTTTGCCCTTTATAGGGTGTTCCAGAAATTAAAAAACACCAAGTCAGGACCTAAGAATCTAAATGAACCTCTAGCAGCAGAAGAATCTGAGTTGCAGCAGACTCTTAGAAAGGCGCTTTGGTCCAAGAGGAAATATTTACTTCTACAAAGATCAAAATGTGACTGGCTCACAGAAGGAGACATGAGTCCAAATTCTTTTATGCAAAAGTAAAAGGTAGACAACACAGGAATTGCATGGCAGAGATCTTATTGATCAACAAGGTGCTAAGCTGATGGATATGGACACAGTGAAACAGGAAGCCACACAGTACTTTAGCTATTTGTATAACTGTCAAGAACCAACAAACACACATGCATGCCTAAAATCCTTGTCAAAAGAATAGTCACACAGGAGGGGAATTCACACTTACTGAGGCCAATCCAGATGAAAGAAATTGAGGAAGTTTGTCTCTAACAGCAATAAAGCAAAATCCCTGGACCAGACGGGTTCTCTGCAAAGTTATTTGAAGCACACTGGTCACTGGTGAAGGAAGACAGCTTGCTACAGTGCAAGAATTCTTCAATAATGGAACATGGAAGGGGCAAGGAGGATGCAATATTTTAGACCAACAGCATGCTGTAACACTGTTTATAAGCTTATTAGCATACTAATGTGCCAAAGGATGGAGGTCATCATGACAGGGCTGATTTCTCAGAACCAAGCTGCACTTATCAAGGGGAGACATAATGCTGATAACTGTCTGCTAGCACATGAACTAGTCAGATCTTTTCATAAACCAGGGTCACCCAAATGTTGAATTAAACTAGACCTTCAGAAGGCATATGATTCCATAGAGAGAAGATTTTTAAGCCACATGCTGCGGTGTTTTGGCTTTAGTGAGAAATGGGTCTCACTTATCAGAGAATGCATAACACCACCTTGCTTCTCTATATTTGTACATGAAGAATCCACTGGATATATCCATAGCAATAGAGGGCTTATACAAGGGGATCCCCATTCCCCTTATCTGTTTCCCTTGTTATGGAGTATCTAACTGTGCTGCTCACAATTGAGGAAGAGAGAGGGAACATTCAGCCAGTCTACCACAATATTTACCCCACTATATCATATTTGATGTTATGCAGCTGACCTGCTACTGTTCATTAAGGCCACTAGGAAGAATATGAAGCAGCTGAAGAACAATTTGTATGAATTTTCAGCACTTAGGATAGCTATCAATGCTAGCAAGAGCAGGATTTATTTCAGTACACACTGCAACCAAAAAGATTTTCTGAGAGAAGTTCTAGGGATAGAGGAAGGCACTCTACCAGTTAGATATTTGGGATTACCTGTCCCATCATTACATCAAGCCTCAGGACTGCATAGCTTGAATATTGTAGCAGGAAACTAGAGGGGTGGCAAAGCCAACTCCTCTAATTCACAGGAAGGGTTGAACTAATATAGAGTGTCACTACAGCTATCAACTCCTATTGGTTGCAAAATTTTCAGATCCCTTGGAGTATACTGGAGAAGATTGATAAGATATGTACTAATTTTCTGTGGAGGGATAATAAACACTCTATCAACTGGAATATCATTTGCAGAAAGAAGGATGAAGGGGGTCTAGGCATACCTAGGCTACATGACATAAAGCAGGGCTGTGCTCTTTAAGTTACTACGGAAATTCCTAACAGGTTCACTGTGCACTAGCTGGATGAAAAGTAGATACCTTAAAGTTGGCAACTTCTGGGACATGCTAGAAGACAATAATGCTTCAGTCACAATGAAGACCATCCTCGGGCAGAGAGCAACCAACTGCTCTAGAGCTTATCACTAGCGGAATTGCTACAAGGGAGCAGACTAGTGTATGCTTTGACCCTTCGTTACCAAATGGAAGGCTTATATTAAAGACTGGGATGGACTGCACTACACACTCTTGGTGACAATACTCAGAAGTTGGAGGCCTGGTAATCTTAGAAGTAACCAGACCTTTCAATGAAGACATTAATACTATTCAATTACTTGAGGATGGTTTACCTGGTAGATGGATGTGGCACTCAAAGATAGGGCTATACACCAGCACAATCAGCTATTGAAGTGATAAGGAAACACTATGATAAGGTGGAGTGGCATGAAGTTGTATGGCAAACAGGAAGTTGTCTCAAAATGAGTGGACGTGTTCACAAAGGAATCTGAAATAGACTATTCACCAAGGACAGATTGATTGGGTGGGGACTTCAAATTCATGGCCAATGTCCTCTGTACAAGACTGAACAAGAATCAGCAGCCCACTTGTTCTTCAAATGTTCATGCACAACATATATTTGGAATTTGGAAACTTGCAAGGCTGAAATTAAAACTGAAGAATAGAAGGCAATGCATACTTGAAGAGGAGATCAAGGAAATAGCAAGGCACATCAAGAAGAAAAAATCTCATTTCTATACTTATGAGGGTGGTTCTGGCAGACGATTGTGGCATATATGGAAAGAAAGGAAAGAGTGTTCCAGAAGGAAGAAGTTCATAAAAGAATCATCTGTAAAAGAGTTCAAGAATCAAGAGGATGTATCCATCATTATGTCCAAAGTCTATGTACAATATAGACAATCTGACAGGAATAGGGAAATCCTCACTTCTTGGGGAATTCCCTTAACCTAACAGAACTATGTGAGAGTTGTATCGACAGAAAGGCCGATGACCGTAAAAACATTCGGTGACATCAATATTGAAGTTAGAAAACGTTTGAGCGTTTGGTATTAGTATTGGAGTTTTGTAAAGAAAAAAGAGAAGGAATGGAATCAATAATAGAGTTTCACATGAAAACCCAATCGAATTGGAGTTTCGCAAACTCGGTTTAGAGGGTGGTTTGGAGTATTAAAAATGTAGTCTCATCAAACTCCAAAATCCCACCCAAATGCTTCAAAAGTCCAGTGTTTTGGAGACTGGAGCCCTAACTCCACCAAACCCCAATTTTCTTCACCAAACTCTGTTCCCAAAGAAGGCCTTGAGTTTGATAAGAAAATATCCTAATGCTTCAAAAAACTTCATAAGATCAAAGTTTGTGAAACAAAAGTCTAGTCAGTTCGTAGATGCCTGAATTTCTTCTTTGGATTATTGAGGACCTTACTAGGTTTCCTCCTCTCCCACCTAGTAAGGTCCTCAATAATCCAAAAGAAGAATATTTGAGTGTGACTACCTATACCAGAAATAAGGAATGCTGAAACATGGATCAAGCTTCAAATTTTGAATACATCAGGAGATCAAATACACAAAATGGTTTTTTGTAGTCTTCATTCAGAGAATTTACAGTCCTCTCAATCAGTTAAAAATATAAGTTATAAAATACCTGCCAGTATAATTTTTGTTAATCTGAGGGAAATCCACAGTAGATACAGATAGTTGTTCTTGTGAAGCAGTTCCATTTTTCATATTGAACCTCATCTCGTAACTGGTGATAAAATATGAAAATAGTGCACATTAAAATGGAGAAGCAACATAATTGAAGTGAAAGGTATTAATGTTTTGGAAGCACATACAGCTCACATTTAAAATTGTTAATCTTTCCTTCAATTACTCCATCGAGCACGTCATCAGCATTCTCAAGGCGACAAGTGACTAATACAACTTCATCATCCTCTTCCCAAGCATTCGCTAAGGAAAAAAAGTACAAATAAAAGTCACTCTTCACTGAATCAAAAAGTACAAAGAGACTACTAGCTGTTTTCAGAAAAAGATAAGCAACTAATAATGAACTTCAACGTGAGTGATTGTATTACTATTTCCAACAACAAAAAAAGTTCAGAAACACACACCCTTAGTACCTTATTAACTTGCAGAATAACCAGTCAGATCCTGAAAAGGTGAAAGTATAGAACCCTTCTACATGTTTTGTCGGGTCACTTTAGTTTGTAGACTAATCATATGACTCAGAAAATTGATTAAGTAAACTCCAAATCCATGTTAGAACTGTACTTTTGAATTGTTTTGGTTAAAGAATTGTATTTATTTGTGAAGTTCAAAGGATTCCATGTTTATTAATTGTCAAAGCTCTAACGTGCCACTGGTCAAACTGGCTTGAGGGACCAAAAGACCACTTAACTAGTCGTGCAAGTTATGAACGTGAGTCAGTTTCAAGTATGAATTTTGTGGACTTTGTTTCCTAGCAATATGCGCTTAAGAAAGTTTGGATGGTTGGATTTACTTTATGGGGGATAATTAAATTAAGTCCCTCATATGAGAATAAATTCATCATAGTTGAGACTTGAGAGAACTTTGCCTATTTGTAGAAGTTTCAAGATGTAGGGTGAGGTGGGGGTATTCAGTGCTCTGCTATGGTATTATGAGTGTAATATTTTGCTTATAATACTTAGTGATCTGAATTTCTGATATCTCCTCAACGTTGATTTCTGATTGTCTCTATTAACTATTTTGCCGCAAAAACTAATATTCGAGCTATGTTCAGTGCAGTGATCATGTGGCAATGAAGAACAAAGGAGTGCCAAAGGTAAATCAATAAAGATCCGATGGTCTTCAACGGAAGGGACAGAAAATTGTGATTCAATGAGAAGAGGAAGAAGGAAAAGAAGATTGACTTATGTTGATGTCAATGTCCTAAAAGAGGGCGCTTAGGCAGCCGCACTAAGCGCCTAGGATCCATTGGTGGTCAACTGTGGCTGATTAAGTGGATACCTATTTGTACCACTCTTTTCTATTAGAAATAAATACACTGCCCCCCCCCCCCCCCCCCCCCTATGTTTCATGAGTATTACAGGGACTACCCCTATTCCGAAAATAATTACACTGACCACCCTCTGCTTTATAACTTTTATAAAACATAGGGGTGGTTAATGTTATAAGTTTCTATAGAAAGTATAAACTATAGGGGTGGTGTGTGTAATTAGTTTCAAAGTAGGGGTAGTTTATGCAATAAGTGTAAAACATAGGGATAGTTAATGTAAGTTGCCCTTTCTATTAAATGCAGACATTACAACCGTAGGGGTAAGCTTTATGAGTTAATTGGTTGTTTAATACAACCTGCAATTGAACCCCAGTTAGCAAAAACATACACAATCTTCTTTCCTAGCCTTCCTCTTCTTATTCCTCTTCTGATGGTTGCTGACATGCCCCAATCATAACCAGTACCAACTTTGAACCGTTCGTAGTCGGCAATTCAAGTATAGAATTCTCTGGCTTCTCCTTTGGTCTCTCTCCTCTCCTCTCCTCTTGTATCCTTCTCCCCTCTCCTTCTCTTCTCTCTAGTCTTGTTGCTTGCCGCAGCAAGTTGCTGCTTGGTGCAGTGGCTACAACTTATTGTACTACTGCAGACACCGATAGCAACTTGTTGTGGAAGACACGAGAAGCAAGAAAAGGAGAGCCCCTGCTTCCTTGGTTCTTAGGATCCCTGAGCAATTCCAGTGCAGGGCTGTCAATGGTCTGGTACAAGTTGGGTTTATGTAAGATCCAAACACGAAACATATAAACTTTTCGGTGTCAGATTCAGACCAATTCTTTTCCTTCTAATAGGACTTCAGTCGGGTTTTGGATTTTACATTAGACATGTAAACTATTATTTACTTCAAATTAAATTTTACTTCTTCCACAACAATTTAGATTATTTTCATATGTGATACATGTCAACGCCCCGACCCGGAATCACCCGAATCATCGTCCTCGCAGGGGGCGTGATGCTGCACGAGCCTGGAGTTGCGCTCGTGCAAGGCAAGATGACAAGTTCTCAAATGGTTATCTTTGAGTTGATATTAACAATGAAAGGAAAACAGAGTATACGAAACAATTCTCTTTATTGATATTCGAGATGAGATTAAAAAGGCTTTCGATAGCCCAACAATATATGCCAGATTTGGCTACAACACTCAGGTTCTCTCTTGCCCACAAATGATTTCACCGTTCCATATATCATGCCTTCTATATCTCGGCCGCATCAATCATGTTGCAAGTCCGAGCGTCAAGGCGATCGCACGCTTCAATACGCTTCGGCGTTCCAAGCCTCTACACGATCAAGCGAAGCTTCGCCGCGAGTAATCCATTCCCTGCACCCTGCATGAAAGCTGGTGGGAGATCAGTACGTTCGTCCTCGCATGTACTGATGCAAAGACCTTTCTAAACCGACATTGTAGTATTTATGTTGAATCATGCAACTTAGCTTATGATCTTGCTATGTTTTCCTTAGGATCGATTTCATGGCATATTCGAAAGCAGTAAAGCATGTTATCATGGCAAGCATGTTATTCGAGTTGAATAGGCAAGCAGGCAAGCAATCTCGTATTTGTTTCGTGGCGCGACTTCTTACCAAGTCGACACACTCGCCCTTGCACCGACGCAAGGCGAATGCGTCTCATTCCTTCCCTGTCATGTTATAAGTGCATCTCTAAGCAGGATCTATGTGTGCGGGACACATACGTGCCTGCACTTTCGACCCATCGTTTCTTAACTATATGAAGGTCGTTGGCGTATCCGCACCGGAATGGGCTAAAGGAGTTTCTCTTTTAGTTTCCTTACTTTCTTTTCTCTCCTTTTCTTTCTCGAATTTGGGTAGCCCGACGTTTCACGGATTGGGTTGCTATCCCAAACAACCGAAACTTACCGCTGCATACCATCATTTGCGGCTTTTCACATCTCGCTAAGCGATTGCTAATCGTCTTACGGATGTGTGCCTATCAAAGATACATTCCCTCCTAGGCCAAACGGTTCCGGCGCCCCGGCACTTAACCGTTCGAGGGAACACCCGTGCACGGGAGATTATCACATTTATCTCAAGTCCATTCCATTCGACCATGCAACGAACTATTATTCAAACAACCAAGCATAGTCTCGAGTCCGAGACTCAGACTTATTCATCTCGTATTTCTTCCATTAGCTTTCTATGTTCTTACATTTTCATACTTCGTTTCAATATTCAATGGCATCATGCCTCAACTCAATGTTCGTCAACCGAACAACCCGAAGGTCCCGAACACCTTTCGAGGCATCATGTCATATCTGACAGTTCCGCCACATTCATGCCACAACTGTATTCTTTCGCAACGAAGCCATCTTTTATGATCTCGTGCACGTTGGCACGTTTCGACCGTATTTTTATGTTCTATGTCTTAGTGTTCAATGTTCGTGGCTTGCATGCTAGGGCGCTCGCCTATTGTCTTTCAATGTTCTAGCCTTCTAACTCGTGCATGAAGGCACGGAATGGTTCGTGCACGAAGGCACTCGCCGAATACAGTTATCTCATGTTCTTACGGCTTGCGCACCGAGGCGCTCGCCTTTGCGATATCCAATGTTCCATAGCGACTCGTGCATATGATGCACGTTTCATTTCAATTGTTCTAACTAGTGTTCGACACACATTACGATTTATCTTCCGATCGGACCACGTCCGTGGCGTCGATAGGTTAACTTAGCATACAATGATATGTTCTGACTTAGATATGAAGGAGTAAAAAGAAGAGTCAATCCTTCCACCTTGAGTCGATATGCCTTGTCGTTTCGTCGAGCCGATGCGGCTCGATTTCATAACTTCGTTGCACTGCCAACTCTCCTGACTTAGCCATTCGAGCACTTCGTGCTTCATTGAATTATACGTCCGGTTTGGCTTACCGTGCCGACGCCTCAGTCCGTCGCAAGGCGACGATTTGGTTTCGCGGACCCCTTACTGAATAAGGCAGAATGCCGACCTCTAATATTTAAGTGTAAACGTATAGCCTGCACATGAAACCAACTAAAATCAATACTTGCATCGATTCGGACTTGCGCCTTGGTCGATTCGATTTCTTAGAATCTTCGAGCCGTCTCAACGTACTTATCCTTCGGGGCAATGCGGCGCTTCGCATCGATTCAACTCGATGCATTCTTTGGGACAATGCAACTCTTCGCATCGACTTAGTTTCGATGCGTTGCTCGGGACAACGTAACTCTCGTATCGATTTGCATCGATACATTTCATTCGGTCAACGTGACTCGTTGAGTCAACGCCTCAGCGTAATGTGCCGTGCGGAGCGGGACATTACAGAATATAGCACTCAAAATAAGGTTCGTCCTCGAACCAAAACCAACACTCCGATTAAGTGTTTTATAGATCGTTTCACGATCTCGTCACACCAATGTTGTTCAGTTTTACACTATCTTACAAGCTTTTCATTAACATTTCAAGTCCTTCCTGCAACTCGATTTGAATTTGTATACAACTCGATTTGAACCTGTACCTATATTCAAGGCGTCCCGAAGATATATGTATTTCGACCAAGTCTAGTGGTAGCAAATTGGAACAAAGCTGACAGGTAAATTTCAATCCAATGTTTGCCATCTCGTACTCCCTATCGGACTTATCTTTAGCAATTGTTCTCAAAATTTCATCGCATACGTATATTCGATACATACGTGATTCATTCAATAAAGTCATTGCACGCGATGCGATTCAAAAATCGCATTCCTCATTTCGTATGTTTCGTATGGACTATCAACTATTTGCGTCGCGTCGAGCCGTCGCGCATCCGATCGCAACGATCCTCCGCAACGCCTTGCGTTCGAAGTCGCCACCCAACTATTTCCGAAGTCAGGCTATGCAACTTATCTCGATACGCTTTTCTTTGTTGACTTGCAAATGCATCAACATTCAGGGCTACGCCCGCTAGGTTACTTACCTAGACACCGTGCTTAACTTCTCCCGACGCAACTTTAAATTGACATTGCTCAAAGGCCACAATCTATTCGACACAACAGTTTATATCGAGGTGACAGTGCTCAAGGCAAGATTCGCCTTAACACGAAGGTCCTTACGATGTGTCTTACATTCGATTTCCTAACGAGTAGGAATTTACTAGCCAAATTCCCAACTTATCCATCTCGCAACATCGAACATAAGTTCGATTCACGCAAGCTCAATTGCAAGGTGAATCCGAATCTAACGACATAACTCGTAAGTTATTCCCTTATCGTTCTCTCTCGTGCATAGCACGATTCTCGCAATCGCCTATCCGAATCACCAAGTTCGTTGTTCAATTTCTAGTTCGATCGCCGACCAACATAACCATTCAAGCATTCATCCGACGAATACTCAAAATCTAGCTACATCATTCTCAATCGAAAGCTGTTCCAACAATTCTCGATCGCCTAGACTTATCGTCAACATGCACCACATTGTATTTGTTACCGATGCAATTTCATATGCGATATCGCATGGGTTATCTTACGGTCTGCAACATTCAATTTGATTTGGCGGTCAAGTCTTCTAGGGTCAGCTGCCCCAAAGCTACGCTCGATAATTGTGGATCATCACCGAAGGACAGTACTACGAACCATGCTATATCTTATTTCGGAGCCAACTCACGTTCCGACGATTTCTATGCGTCTACCCAAATTTTGGACAAAACCATTTCTATCGGCGCAACTGATGCGCAACTATCCTCCGAGTAAAGTCATGTACTACCGTCGATGATTCCGCAATTTACGAAACATCTACTCGTATCGAGTTCGAGTCTATCTTATTTGCGGTCGATACACGAGATGCTATGCGCATCGAACAATTGTCGACGACGTATAGTCTCGTCTTGATCAATCACAAAGTTCATGATCAACCAATTTGTTCATTCTCGTATTTTTATTTTCAAAAAATTTGATAGCACGAGGCACACTCCATTTTGTATTCTCACATCGTGCTTACGTTTCCTTACGTATCGATCTCGATACGTCGTATCAATTACGATAGCATAAGGGTCAACTTTGATTCTATTTCAACGTTGACAACTTGCATCGCATACGTCCAAGTTCTCCACAAATATTTCCGTACGTCTCGAATTATTTCTCGATTCGTTGTATTCCGTTATGCTTTGATCGCGTAACCGAGTTACCGATTATCCAACATCGAACCCTCGAGTTATACGATCACGCCCTCTAAGTTTTCGCGTGTTTCAGTCGTACTCAAATGAGTTTTACCGTAACGTAACCAACTATCTCTTAGGCACTATTTACCCGCATCAACCAACTCTTCACCGAAGTCGCACATCGTGCGATCCGATTATAATTTGTCTCGCCCTATATTTCTATCGAGATCGCAAGTCGTGCAATTCGATTTCGATTCGTCTCGTTCAACGTTTCTATCGAGATCGCAAGTCGTGCGACCCGTTTGTAAGTTCGAGTTTTCCTTTCCCGTCGATCCGAGTATTGCTTCAAGGCATAATCGTTCCGCTAGTCTCGGTCGTCTGACCGACTTAAAATTTCCATCTGACGTATCATTCATTGATACGAGTCTCGCCTTATCGTCCCAACCGATTTTCGAAGGACACTTGGATCAACATAGCGTCATACAAATTTCCAATCGAGTCTCGGTACTCTCCCGTCCGTTGCGGACAAACCTTCCGCAATTCTCACAACGCGTCGATGCAATTCATCGCACAAGTGGTATATCATATACAACTCGGAATCGAGTCATTCATCGCATACGTGGTATGGCATATACCACTCGAAAATTAAGTCATTTTTCTCGTATTATACTCACTATGAACCAACGATCTCTTCCGACTCACGATTTCCGCAGTGATCGTGCTTGATCACAACCGTAACTTTGATTAAATCAAACCCGACACAACTCGGCCAATGTTTTCATTTGCCAACACAAGTTCGGTGTGCAACCGAACGATTCATTCTATCGATTTATGATTTCAGTTCCTTCCGTTGCATCTCGTGCAACGATTCATTTCCAATCTCCTTTGCACTCCGTGCAACGATTACTTTGAGATGCGTTGCACCACGTGCAACAATTTTTACTTTCGACACGCGTTGCACATCGTGCAACGACTTATTTCCGACATTCATTACACCTTGTGCAACGATTTTATTTTTGACATATGTTGCGCCTCGTGCAACAATTTATTTCCGACTTTCAAAGTCAATGCTCAAATCCGTTCAACACATTCAATATTGACTTATCACTTTCATTGCAGCGCATTATTTAGTTTCCGCATTGGTGCAACCAATATTCACAACCGATAGCACTTCGTGCATCGTTTTATTTCTCATTCGATATGTTACATTGCAACAACATCATCTCAAATCGCATTTCACAATTTATTGCACTTGCAGCAACTAACATTTCACGGCTCGTTGTACTTAAATGTAATAAACCCTTCGCGACTTTCTTAGCAAACATCATGTAATTTCCAAAACACAAGCGGCAAAATTACACGATTTGTATTAGACTTATTGTATGGAACATCCAGTACGGCATCGAGTAGAGTCAAGAGTGATTCGATTGGTGGTGGGCAACTTTTAGAATTGTAATGAAGCGAGCGTCCAAAGGAAATTGAGCCTAGAGCTCTGATACCAATCTGTCAACGCCCCGACCCGGAATCACCCGAATCATCGTCCTCACAGGGGACGTGATGCCGCACGAGCCTGGAGTTGCGCTCGTGCAAGACAAGATGACAAGTTCTCAAATGGTTATCTTTGAGTTGATATTAACAATGAAAGGAAAATAGAGTATACGAAACAATTCTCTTTATTGATATTCGAAATGAGATTACAAAGGCTTTCGATAGCCCAACAATATATGTCAGAATTGGCTACAACACTCAGGTTCTCTCTTGCCCACAAAGGATTTCACCGTTCCATACATCATGCCTTCTATATCTCGGCCGCATCAATCCTATTGCAAGTCCGAGCGTCAAGGCGATCGCACGCTTCAATACGCTTCGGCGTTCCAAGCCTCTACGCGATCAAGCGAAGCTTCGCCGCGAGTAATCCATTCCCTGCACCCTGCATGAAAGCTGGTGGGGGATCAGTACGTTCGTCCTCGCATGTACTGATGCAAAGACCTTCTTTCTAAACCGACATTTTAGTATTTATGTTGAATCATGCAACTTAGCTTATGATCTTGCTATGTTCTCCTTAGGGTCGATTTCATGGCATACTCGAAAGCAGTAAAGCATGTTATCATGGCAAGCATGTTATTCGAGTTGAATAGGCAAGCAGGCAAGCAATCTCGTATTTGTTTCGTGGCGCAACTTCTTACCAAGTCGACGCACTCGTCCTTGCACCGACACAAGGTGAATGCGCCCCATTCCTTCCCTGTCATGTTATAAGTGCATCTCTAAGCAGGATCTATGTGTGCGGGACACATACGTGCCTGCACTTTCGACCCATCGTTCCTTAACTATATGAAGGTCGTTGGCGTATCCGCGCCGGAATGAGCTAAAGGAGTTTCTCTTTTAGTTTCCTTACTTTCTTTTCTCTCCTTTTCTTTCTCGAATTTGGGTAGCCCGGCGTTTCACGGGTTGGGTTGCTATCCCAAACAACCGAAACTTACCGCTGCATACCATCATTTGCGGCTTTTCACATCTCGCTAAGCAGTTGCTAATCGTCTTACGGATGTGCGCCTATCAAAGATACATTCCCTCCTAGGCCAAACGGTTCCGGCGCCCCGGCACTTAACCGTTCGAGGGAACACCCGTGCACGGGAGATTATCACATTTATCTCAAGTCCATTCCATTCGACCATGCAACGAACTATTATTCAAACAACCAAGTATAGTCTTGAGTCCGAGACTCAGACTTATTCATCTCGTATTTCTTCCATTAGCTTTCTATGTTCTTACATTTCATACTTCGTTTCAATGTTCAATGGCATCATGTCTCAACTCAATGTTCGTCAACCGAACGATCCGAAGGTTCCAAACACCTTTCGAGGCATCATGTCATATCCGACAGTTCCGCCACATTCATGCCACAACTGTATTCTTTCGCAACGAAGCCATCTTTTATGATCTCGTGTACGTAGGCACGTTTCGACCGTATTTCTATGTTCTATGCCTTAGTGTTCAATGTTCGTGGCTTGCACGCAAGGGCGCTCGCCTATTGTCTTTCAATGTTCTAGCCTTCTAACTCGTACACGAAGGCACGGAATGGTTCGTGCACGAAGGCACTCGCCGAATACAGTTATCCCATGTTCTTGCGGCTTGCGCACCGAGACGCTCGCCTTTGAGATATCCAATGTTCCATAGCAACTAGTGCATATGACGCACATTTCATTTCAATTGTTTTAACTAGTGTTCGACACACATTACGATTTATCTTCCGATCGGACCACGCCCGTGGCGTCGATAGGTTAACTTAGCATACAATGATACGTTCTAACTTAGATATGAAGGAGTAAAAAGAAGAGTCAATCCTCCCACCTAGAGTCGATACGTCTTGTCGTTTCGCCGAGCCGATGCGGCTCGATTTCATAACTTCGTTGCACGGCTAACTCTCCTGACTTAGCCATTCGAGCACTTCGTGCTTCATTGAATTATACGTCCGGTTTGGCTTACCGTGCCAACGCCTCAGTCCGTCGCAAGGCGACGATTTGGTTTCGCGGACCCCTTACTGAATAAGGCAGAATGTCGACCTCTAATATTTCAGTGTAAACGTATAGCCTGCACATGAAACCAACTAAAATCAATAATTACATCGATTCGGACTTGCGCCTTAGTCGATTCGATTTCTTAGAATCTTCGAGCCGTCTCAACGCACTTATCCTTCGGGGCAATGTGGCGCTTCGCATCGATTCAACTCGATGCATTCTTTGGGACAATGCAACTCTTCGCATCGACTTAGTTTCGATGCGTTGTTCGGGACAACGTAACTCTCGTATCGATTTGCATCAATACATTTCATTCGGTCAACGTGACTCGTTGAGTCAACGCCTCAGCGTAATGCGCCGTGCGGAGCGGGGCATTACAATACATACATGTGATATATTGTTGGTCTTGTCTTATCTACAATTTATAGGAGCATTCAAACTTTTTCAATCAAAATATTAGATAAAGTATCTTGTTGTGAACCGATGATCATGAGTAAATGGCTGCCCACTTACATAAAGCAAATAAAGCCTTCATAAACCTTGCAGATATTTTCACAAATTCACCCCCAAAGTCAACCTTCCATAATTTGGTGTATCAAATTGGCATGAGAAGACTTCATCAAATAGGCATATGAATGTACATACTGAAATTATTAGGGGGGTGATCTTTCATTTAACTGATGTAAAACATTAATGTAATAATTTGCATGATAATGTTGAGGGGGGAGCATACTACAGATGCAAAGGGAAACATCATGCAGAATGTCTTTGTGCATTTTACTCTTTCCCTACGATGAGGCTTTTTCTACTAGATTTTTTCATCAAAAGGTTTTCAACGAGGCAATTTAAGTCGCACCCACTTAGATTCATGAAAAATCACATTCCTAAAGAATATGTTGTACCCTTTTCTTTCACTAAGGATTATATCTCAAAGATGTGGTTTCCCTTATGAAAGTTTTTAATGAGCCAATGATCAAAAATAGACACAAGGGGGGTGTTGTGAACGATGATCTTGATTACGTGGTTGTTGATTTATTTAGGGATGCCAAAAGATTCCCCCTTATTGTGTGTGTGATTAATAAAGAGACCTGGATATAGGTTATTCTGAAATACATCTCTCTTCTCTTCCTTCTCTCTCATTTATAATGGATATTTGCTATATCTAAATAAGTCTTGTGTTTCTTATCAGGTTTAGTTCAATTTGAAGCTATATCCAAACCCTAACCATTAAGGATTTTGGGTTTACCTTTGAGATTCAAACCCTATAGTTACAAACCCTAACCATTAAGGATTTCGGGTTTACCTTTGAGATTCAAACCCTATAGTTATATACCCTAACCATTAAGGATTTCGGGTTTACCTTTGAGATTCAAGCCATATAGTTATAAAATAAATCAGGTCAGGTTACCGGGTTATTGGTTACCGCTGGGAGACCAAATCTAGGGTTGAAAGTTACTTCACTTTTTTGGTAACTTAAATAACATTTGTTGATTGAGGAGCTCCTCTTAGGGATTTCTAATGGGCTTTTTATGATATCTCAAGTGCTATAGTGGAGTTATCCTGATGGCCTCAGTTAGGTTTGAGTTTCTTTTATACTAGCTAATAATCTGAACAGTAGAGTTTAGGTTGTGTTGTTTGCTGATTTCGGTGGTCATTGGCGCAAATTTACGATTTTTCAGTGCTCCAATGATTTCATTCTTATCATGTTGGTGGGAGAAGTGGTGCCTAGTTGGGCCTACGAGTGGGATGACTATTGTAACACGGAATTCTTGACAACTGGTGTTCTAGAGATGACAACTGGAGTGAGGTATGAACAGCTAGGATACAGCATCCAACACTTGTGCCCAATAGTCCAATACAAGGACAATATCATGATACAGGAGGTACAATCCAACACATGAATATTTCTGATATTTGCATATTTGACTTGAATAGTTATTCGATTTCCCTAATACAAGGACAATATCATGATACAGGAGGTACAATCCAACACATGGATATTTCTGATATTCGTGTATTTGACTCAGAATAGTTATTCGATTTCCCTCCCTCACATGCAGCATATTCTCTGCTCGTGGCTATCTTAACCATTGATTCAATTGGGCAAAGAACCTACTATTCATGCCACTCAACATCCACGTCCATTGAGTCAGTTGCTTAAAGAGCCGCTAACCGATCGGATGAGACAGGCGCAGGTAGCTTGACCCAAGGTTCTAAACGGCAGTAGGTGGGTGCGCGGCAGAGAGTCCGCCTACCGCCTAGGCGGTCAACACATTTTGAACATTTTATTACTATTTTACCTCTCTCTTTTTTGCATAATATGCATATTTTATGGGTGTCCCATGCATAACTAAGTTGTAGAACGAAGATTTATAAAGTTTTAGTTTTGTAAATGTGAACCATAGGCCCATAATGCTTACAAAACTCTTTGGCCAAAATATCTTGTTAGGTATTGCTCCGCCTAGGCATCCGCCTATGCCGCCTCACCTCCGCCTATGCGACCAGCCTCCGTTGGCCGCCTACTCCGTCGCCTACTGAAAAGCGGTGCGGAGAGACCGCCTACCCCCTAGGTGCCGCCTAGGCGGCCGCCATTTAGAACACTGGCTTGACTGCCATACCCATCATTGAAAGACAAGCTGGACTTGGGAAATTGAAGATTTTTACTTTTTCTTTTTGATTTCAGAGGCTGCCAAATTTACCAACCAACCAGGATGAATTGAGGACTGGTCAGGGTGACTTAGGGACCAGAAAATGCAACTTGACCAACATCTCATTACAAACGCGAGTCAGATTAAGGAACGCAGATGTCTTTGGGTTTTCGTATTAACATTTCATGTATTTTCATGTTCTTGGGCTTTCAGAACAATATTTGAGTATTAGCCAATAGGATTATATCCTTTGTACTTAAGAAGGATGGTTTACATTTGCTTTAGGGTTATAAATCGGTCCTCGCTATTAGAATGAAATCAACTATAGACTTTCTGCAGTGTTTCCTGAGAAGCTTCAGTATATAGTGTTAGGGTTCATACTTCATACAGTGATTTGGTGACATCAATATTTTGATTATAACCAAATATGCAAGCATGCAAACAAGCATTTGTGTGTGTTGTAGTGTCTATGTATGGGTTTGGTTGCAATACTGACAAGCTTCAGTATATAGTGTTTTTAGGGTTCATAGAGTGATTTGGAAAGATTAATATTTTGATTTTAATCAAATATACAAGCATGCACACACAAGCCTTTGTGTGTGTTGGAGTGTCTGTTTATGGGTTGGGTTGCAATACTCCTAGTGTAAGTAGTTAGACCTAGTAGATATCACCGGTGGATAACACAAGATCAGTTATTGTGAATTATAAATTTGGTCCACAATCAGATTGTTCTAGTCCTGTTATCTCTCCATCAGATTTTTTTGCCAAATTTGTAATTCACCATAACATGGATATTAAAAAGTACAATGATAAAATGCTCAATTCCTATAACACGGATTTTAAAAATGACTGCAGTCATAGTGTGTGAATGCGTGCATGAAGTTTTAAGCCATGCAAAAAGAACAGAAAAAAGAGGGAATCACCATTATGGGATACAAAGCAATTTGGGAGCTCAAACCATCTAATTGAATGCTCATATTTTGCATATCGTGGAAGTATACCAAAACGAGCTCTTTTTGTAGGATCAAATGAAGCGGCATACTTCCCCTTCAGCATTTCCTGAAAAAGTAGCAAGATGACTAGGTTCAATATAAAGAACAACTAGATGCAGCTCCACCAAGAAGTGATCCCAATGGTATACCAACCATTTTCCGTTTGATATACTCTTCTAAATTTATTAAGCACGTAATAAAATACACATTTGATAATTCCATCACCTGTGGTTGGACATACATGGGCAGGTCCATGAAGATTGCATAATTTTCAGTGATAGCAAAGTCATGCATAATTACAGGGGCTGGAATTGTGATGGGTACTGGATCTTGGATCATGCCATCCTTGGAAATGACTCGATATGTGACATAGGGAGGAAAGAGTGAATAACCAAAGGTAAACATCTCATCTGCAAGCAAAAATTAATGCTTGTCAAGAACTGACTGGCCTAGTACTCCATTAACAATCAACAACACATTGCTTCAGTCATACCAGTCAACGGGTCAACCTTTGCGTGAGCAGTGAATGTATGTGATAACTTATTTTCATAATCCAGCATCCCTATAGTTTGTAAGTCTCCGTTTTCTAAAACTTTAATAACATCTTGAGAAAAAAAAAATACATGATTGATACAGTATGAGTAATTCAGAATATATAATTGGATAAGGAGTAACTTGAATAATTACTGATCATAGGATATGTTGCTCAAAAAATAAGCTGATCAGAGGATGAGTTCTTGGAGCAACTAGCAAGTAGGCATTCTTTGCTAGTTACTTCAACAAGCAATATGAAATTAATCTGTAAAAGCTAAATATAGCACACAAAGATCATGATATAAGAATATTTCAATAAGCTGACAAGACCCACCAAAAAATTGAAGATGACCAGAGGACTTACAAGGTTTATCTTCTTCTGACAAAGCCAAAAGTTTGCCATGATGGTATACGAGAGCCGTATTACCTACAAGAAGATAATCTTACAGAATTACCACAATATTCTAGTTTGTCTCATCCACAGGATAGACTTGTTTAAATGCTGAGGGAAGTTACCATAGGATATTTCAAGGGTAGTAAGAAACTAGCTGATCACTACCTAGATCATTCAAATCAATGAGAAACCTACCTGTTCCTATTCCATATGAAACATCTAATACTCTCAAAATCATTCGAAGGAATAGCATTAAGATCATAAGCAATCCAAATGCTCCTTTTACATCTCCAATCTGCATGTAATGTTGATCCAGTAAGAAAAACAATTCTAACAGAGAGCTGCACCAAGTAGAATCAACAGCCTAACTATAAAATGCACCGAGTACAAGAACAGAAATTGATATATACTGCTTGAACCAGAATTGAACCGATAGTTGCTAGTTGTAAAAATAGTGTGCCGTCAGGATTGTTTTCTTACTGTTATAATACACTCCTATGGTGTTTGGTAAAATACATGATACTGCAGATGTGGTAAGGAGAGAGTTGAGAAGTACCCGTGATTGCTGGTATGTATGCATCATATGTTGCTTGTGGATGTTTAGGAAGAATTTTGTTGTGGATTTTTATATATGTGTTCCTTAAATTCATTTAGCTTGACGTAGGTTCCCCGTGTCATATTGTTTGTGTTCATGTCTTATAGAAAAAAGTATAGCACATTGTAAAATCGGTGTTAGTCAAAATGGATTGGAGAAACATGTTGTGGCTGTGATTTCAGAATCACTCAGGCAAAACAGTGATTTCATAATGATTGTGACTGTAATTGTGATTATTGACGATGATTTCATAAGAAAACACATTCAATCTTATGTATATGATAGTATACATTTTACCTTTTATTCCATATGATACTTTTAGATTGAGAATCTTTTATTGTTAAAATCCGCAAAAAATTATCCCATGCCATGGTATGGTACCATCCTATAGTTGTTCAAATGATCCCCCCTCAACTCACAACCGCTTGGATCCATCAATAAATTTGTCATCAAGTCGAATGGTAAGATGTCTGAAGAATAGGAGGGAGCAAACTAGTGGGCCGACAAGCGATGAAGAAGAGAAATGATCTCACCATTTCAAAGAAATGATGATGGTTGGGATCTTCTTCAGCAAACAACAATTTACACACACACAAAAAATTGTCACTACAAAAGAGGACAAACATTTATAATCTTATTCAATTTTGAAAAGAATTATGAACATTAAAAAAACAACGGAAAATACCTCAATAAAATGAACAAAAAATTCCATCTCTTGATCATATCAAAGTTTATGGATTTTTTAAAGACAAAATAAATTGAAGATCTCAAAAGTAATAGCCATTTACCGATTTTTTTTTCTTTCACAACAAAATAGAAACATTCATAATCTTATTCAATTTCTTAAAAACTTATGAATTTAATAAACAAAATAATGAAAAATACCTTAAAAAATGAACTTCAGTTTTATTCACAAGAGAAGATCATATCAAAGTTGATTAAAAAAAAAGTCACAGACAAACTTAATCAAAATAAATTGAATAGCAATCATTTACCAAAATTTTATTTATTTTTCTTTATACAACAAAAGTGAACAACATTCATAATCTTATTAAATTTCGAAAAAATTATGAATATTTAAAAACAAAACAATGAAAAATGTCCAAAAAAGAACAAAAATTCCATCTTCAAAACAAGATAATATTAAAGTTGATGATATCCTTTTTTAAAACAAACTTGATCAACATAAATTGAAAATCTTAAAAGTAACAACCATTTACCAAAAAAAATTATTTTTTTCTTTCTACAATAAAAGAGAAAAAACATTCATAATCTTAACAAAAGAGAACAAACATTCGTAATCATATTCAATTTTGAAAAAAAATATGAATATTTAGAAGAAAAAAAATATTCCTTCTTCAAGAGAAAATAAAAATTGACGAAATCCTTTTAAAGACAAACTTGATCAAACTAAATTGAAAATATCAAAATTAATAACCATTTACCCAAAAAAACCTTTAAAAAATTCTTTCTACAACAAAAGAACATTCATAATCTTGTTCAAATTCAATATATATATATATATATATATATATATATATATATATGGCCTCCCTCCTCCCGGTGGCCACTATTCGGCGAGTGGAGCGTCTATGTGCTGATTTCCTTTGGAGGGGGAGTATGCATGCGATCTCGTGGGAGCAGCTCTGTCGTCCCAGGAAGGAGGGAGGTGTGGGACTCAGGCCGTTACTGGAGATCAGGGAGGCCTATGCGCTCAAGCTGGCCTGGAGATTCATTAGCGGGGGTCTCTCTGGGCGGACTGGATGCACAGCAGATACGTGAAGCAGGACAATTTTTGGACGTGTTCTCCTGATAACAACCATTCTGTCACGTTCAAGACTGTCCTGAGACACAGGGGTGTGCTCAAGTCTGCTATCCGGAGGGTCATGAAGGATGGGTCGGGTACGGACCTCTGGCGGGACCCTTGGATTGATCGGAGTTCGTTGCTAGACATCAGGGGACCCCCGACTCACACAGAGGACAGGCGAGGTCTGAGGTGTAGTCGGATCTTACGAGATGGAGAGTGGAGGCCGGAATCGTATCGGTATACAGAGGAGCTGGGAGGGTTCATTAGGGCTACAGTCATTGATCCGGCTTTGCCTGCGGATCGGTGGATTTGGGAGCCGACTGGAGCTTCTTCAGGCTCGGGGGAGTTCTAGTTCCGTAGTTGCTACAACCTTACCCGGCACACTTTTCCTCTGAGTGCTGAATACGAGTTCGTCTGGTGTACGGGTCTGGCCAGGAAGATGCAGTTATGTGTTTACAAGCTTCTTCTGGGTCGCCTCTTGACGAGGGATAGACTGAGTTCTTCTGGGTCGCCGGATCCCATATGTGTGCTTTGCTGCTTGGAGCCTGAGTCTATTAAACATATATTTTTCGAGTGCACTCTGGCATGGCAGATATGGTCGGAGCAGAGTCGGGTATTGGGAGTGTACGCCTCTGGTAAATGCATTGGGGACATCATCCAGGTGATTCGAGATAGTAGGGGTCGAGGTCAGGACTGGTTCCGCACAGCCAGAGTTCGTCTGGCGGCTTCGGTTTGGCATGTTTGGCGGGAGCGAAATTGCCGGATCTTTGAGGGACTAGTTACACCTCCGGTTGGCATTCTCCATAATATTGAGTTTGATGTGAATGCTATGGAGAATGGATGAGTGTTGAGTGGGAGTCCCACTCAATTTGTATGTTGTATGATTATGGCTTTTCGTTTGGAATAAAATTTACCTTTTTCCAAAAAAAAAAAAATATATATATATATATATATATATATATATATATATATATATATATATATATATAACAATGTAAAGTACCTAAAATGAATAAAAATTACATCTTCAAGAGGAGATCATATCAAAGTTGATAAAATAAAATTGAGCGACAAACTTGATCAAAATAAATTGAAGATCTCAAAATTAACCAAAGAATACTATATCCGATCACAACGAATCAACTATTGGCAACATTGCTTGTAGGTATGGAGATAGAAAAAAGCGGAACCAGGACGAGGTCGCAATTAGGCAACGAATGAGGCGGGTATGTGAAAGGAAGGTTGAGGTTGTTCGTGGGAGCCTGGCTTGTCACCGTCAATGTTAGGGTCAGGGACTCAGGATCCTTGACCTTGATGAAGGTTAAACCGTCGCCGTTATGGGTCAGAAATCATTGATGTGTCCACTAGAGAAGGAGATCAAGGAAGAAGAAAATGGATGAGAGTAGGCACTGGCTTTGACGACATAGAAAGGTACAAATTTTTGTATTTTAGAATTGCACCTTTCTAAGGTGTGGTTATAATGATTAAAAATGAATGAAAGAATCTCATGTGATTTAAAACTCACATCAACAGTAGATGTTGAATCTCAATTAACTAAAAGATGGTAGTAAAACCACATCTTCATATCCTACTCTAGATTTTTAAATTATAGTCTCATTCTTAAATCCTTATTGACTAACACCACCTAAAGAGTTTTATGAGTCGAGTGCGGGTTGGGTGTTTGGTTTAGGGTGGGGATTGCTGGGTAGTTATGAGAAAAATAAAAGGATTGAGGACCTATACAGCAATAGGTACGACTTGGTGCACCCAAAAGAACACACTCGTGTTTTTTAGAAGGACTATATCTCATAAGAACGTATGATCAAGGTAAGGAACTAAAGTGGCCATGGAAGTTAGATGGAGTATACCACAGGGGTGAAGGGAGAGAAAATTTAAATTGCATTATTTATTGGGGTGACTAGTGTTAGATCTATATGGTTTTCTACTAAGGAAAGTAAGTCCAACCCAATCATATTAGTTACAAAAGGATTGAATCGTTAAGATGAAACCAACAACATAGACTTCATTAAGGTGTTGTTTTTTGGCACCTCTAAAGTTTGAATAGGAGAAAGTTTCAGACTTCAGAGGCATTACATGTTGTTTGGTTATCAACAAATTCAGAGACAATGTCTAAATTTTGCCTTAAAACATTCAAATGTAAAACAGCCTCTAAATCTAACATCTGAATCTGAACAAAAATTTCAGATTTCATATGACAAAACAAACAACACCTAAGAAGAAAAATAAATAAGAAAAAAGAAAAAGAAAACATATCTCAAGAATAATGACTGAATAATATAAGCATCTAGAGTAGAAAACCATTAGTAAAAAACTGAAAAAAATCAGAATAATCAGCTATGAATACTAGAAAAAAAGTGGAAACTATCCTCATTGTGATAATTGCATATAGTAGGGACGGAATCAGAAACAACACATTGGGGGAACTAAACAACAATAATAAGTTTCTTTTTATTAGAAACAACACGTTGGGGGAACTAAATTATCAACAACAAGAATAAGTTTCTTTCCTTAGGAAGAGATATTAACATTTAATTGCTTTTAAGTGCGAACCCAACATCAAAGTTAGCAAGGTATATTACTTTCTTACTAGAAAGGTTAATAGACAAGCATACAAAAATTGTAAGTTACACTTGAAGAGAGCTTAACAACTGAACATAGGTTAATGGTCTTAGTATTAGAATTAGGAAATAGATGAAAAAGGCAGGGTGGAGAAGAGACAAAAACCAAATAGTGGAACTACGAAGATAACTTAATAATTTTTAAGGATAAAATGATAAAGGAAGAAAGATGGAACATAAAAGATGATTCAATGTCATATGGTACAATATAACAAGTTGTATAAAAAAGTAGTAAGAGATATTCTAAGAGTGTAAAAAGGCAATGGTTGGCCCTCGAAAAAAAATTGGTGGTGGGACAAGGAAGTTCAAAAGGTTATTAAGGCAAAAAAAAATTGTCTAAAGAGATTGGCAAAAGTGAAAAAGTAAGAAAAACTTTGAGAGATAAAGTAGTAAAAAAGGAAACTAAAAAAGCAGTTAGTGAAGCTAAATGTACGACTTATGATTATTTATATGAGAGGTTAAAAACTGAGGGAGAAAATGATATTTATAGGCATGCCAAGAGAGGGAAATGAGGAGCAGAGACTTGAGTAATTAATATTAAGTGTATCAAGAGCAAGGACCAAAAGATATTAGCAAGAGAAAATAAGATCAAGGAGAGGTAAAGCAGTTATTTTCATAAGTTATTTAACGAGAATAACCTAGAGAAGCTTTGTTTAGATTCAGAGTTAGCTCAGGATAAGTCATATTGCTATTGTCGTAGAATTAGAATTTTTGAAGTTAATGATGTATTAAAGAAAGTGAAAATAGAAAAAACGGTAGGGCGTAATGATATTTCTATTAAAGTTTGAAAATATTTAGGGAGAAAGAATTTATGTGGCTAACTGATTTATTCAACACAATTCTAAGGACTAAAAAATGTCGGATGAATAGAGAGTACCCATATATAGCAATAAGAATGATATCCAAAGTTGTATTAACTATCGAGGAGTCAAACTTCTGAGTCATATCATAAAATTATGGAAGATTGTGATTGAGAAGAGATTAATAAAAGATACTACAATATCAGATAATAGGTTTGGTTTTATGTCGGAAAGATCTACTATAGAAGACATTTAACTATGAAGAAGATTAATGGAAATATTTAGAGGGAGAAAAGAGATTTACATACATTTTTTATTGACTTATAGAAAACTTAAGATGAAGTTTCTAGGGAGATAATGCAGTGGACTTTAAAGAAAAAACAAGTTCTTATAGTTATATTAAGGCAATTAAGGATGTGTATGATAGAGTTACAACGATCGTATAAATAATTGGAGGACATAGTACGTTGTTTCCTATTATCATCGGCTTGCATCCAGGTTCAGCGTTGAGTGCTTACCTTATAATTATGGATGAAATTATTAGGCATATCCAGAAGGAGGTTCCATTGTGTATGATGTTTGTTAGTAATATAGTGTTGTTGTATGAGAGTAGAGAAGGATTAGAGTCTACAAAAGAAGTGTGGAGCTATATCTTGGAATCTAAGGAATTTCGGATTAGTAAATCGAAAACACAGTTTCGTCCCCAAGTCAAAGAGAATTAGAAATAAGGGGAAAGTCCATATATATCGGCAAGATATACCTAAGAGTGACAGTTTTAAGTATTTAGGATCAAACATTTATTATGATGGCAAGATAGAGAATGATGTTATGTATCGAAATTAAAAAAAAAAAAAAGATCGATGAAATGGAAGAATACTTCTGGAGTACTTTGTGTGCTTGCAAAATACCTCCAAAGTTGAAAGAAAAACTACAATACTTAGTATAATACCTATCAATATTTGTGGATCAGCGAGTTGGGCAAATAAGAAACATGTCAAAAATTTAGTATAGCCGAAATACGAATGCTAAGATAGACGAGTGGCGGTACATTAAAGGATAAGATGAAAGTAAATGTATCCGTGTGAAGTTAGAAGTGGTGCCAATTGAGGATAAGATGAAAGAAAATCGGTTTAGGTGGTTTTGACATGTGCAACACAGACCAATAGATGCTTTGGTAAGGAGTATCGGTAATATAGTAATTAATGAAGCCGCTAGTACTAAAGATAGGCCTAGACGAGCATGGTTTAAAGTGTTAAAGAAGAACATAGATTTGTTAGTATTATAGAAGACATAGTCATTAACTTGGCCGAATAGAAGGAGAGGATTCAAACAATTGACCCCATAAATTTGGGATAAAGATTTTTTTTGTTGTTGTTGTTGTTGTGAATATTAAAAGAAGAAAATTTCGAATAAAATGGAAAGTAAAAAAAATATAACAAAATTGAAGGGAATTATATATTATTTTTTTTAAAAACAGAAGACCTTCGATGTTAAAAACCATTGGCATTGGGTTCCCCGACCTTTGATGTTAAAAACTTTTTTAGGATCAAACATTGGGTTATAGGGCACACCAAAGTCCTAAACTCTAGCTCCACCCCCGACAGCAAAACATAATTAAGGAAATGACCCCCTATAGTAGTGGAAGCGGAAAAAGAAGGATGCATCGTCGAAACAAAGCTGAAAAGGATAAGTGATATTTTTGAAATGATGCTTCAGGGGTTGCTAAGGTCCACGAGCGAGGTTTCATAGAATTGTGCTTGAATTCACAAGGGCTACATGAGTCTACAGACACGTGAAATCCACCAGGAAGAGCGGGGCTTCCTGAAATGTGTCTTGAATCCACAAGCGCTACATGAGTCCAAACACATGTGAAATCCACCGGGAAGAAAGTGATTTAACTCCGAAATTTAATTGAGATTATTGAAGATGAAAACCAAGTAAATTGAGTGCCTATATATAGGCTTACAAAAAAAAAAACCTAATTTAGACAAACCCTAATCAAGATTCGAATATCGATTGATACCGACACATATGTCGTATCATATTGGTACTAGCATGACTTATCAGGTACTGACCCCTAATGTGTTGTAGTGTTGCTCGTGTGCAACAAAGGAGAGCGACAACTAAGGGGCTCAAAATAAGAGTCAAAGCTCCGAGTGCTACAATGAAGTGATATGTCACTTGGTCCAACCGGAATAGCTCTTTTTCTAGTAGCTAGTGTGCGCTAGGAACCGGTATTCTAGTTCTCCTGATTCAGACAGTTTTCAAGATACGTGTTAGATTTTGTAAGTCTTTCCGATGGTCCTGATTGATCTTTACTTTGTAAAATTTTAGGATAGATATATTAGGGGGTTCTAACCCTAATTTAGTAGCATAAAGAAAACTAAGAGAATAGAGAGAGGAAGAAGGAAGGTCTCATTGGAGATCTCGTAAGAAAAAGTTTGTGTTATCTGGTAAAACTCGTATGAATTCTTGTCAAGTTCTCTCTACTATCTTGCCTCACGGATGTAGGCTAATATGTTAGCTAAAACACGTTATATTCTTGTGTTCTTGTGATTGATATCGTGTTTGGTTTTATCTTTTGCTTATTCGCCGTTTAAGAAACTCTCAATTTTTGCGACTTATTGAATTGGTATCATATCGTAAGGGAACCAAAGATTCCTCAGCTTTTCGATCTAGGTCAACGATAGGTGACGACATTGATTCACTCCCTATTTTCTGAGACGGTGATTCTTGAATTTATTGGTTCATTTAGATCCAAGGAAGAGTTCTCTACTTCTAAATTAATGATGACGAATAACAAGGTCAATAACACTAAGTTCAAGGTGGAAATAATAAGGGGAACTTCTTGATGTGGTATAGAAGGGTTAATGTGATCCTTGTAAAAGAAAGACTATTTAAGTTCATTGTCGTCAAGGAGAAGAAACTTGTTAACATGATAGATGAAGCATGCATGATATGGATCAAAAGGCACAGTGCAAATTAGAGCTCTTTCTAGCAGACGATGTGATAAACAACGTCATAACAGTAACTTTTGCATCAGGTTTATGGTTCAAGCTAGAGAGCATGTTTATGACAAAATATTTGTCCAATGTTCTAAATTTCGCTAGATGGAATCGGTGCGTCGGAGGACCGCCTAGCGCCTACGCATCGAGTTGAATATTTTTTTAATTTTTTTAACCTGTATAGATATAAATATTATTGTATGTATCATAATGACACAAAAGTATATTTGTTTCTTGTGGCTAGGAGGATGTATTTAAGTCATATTGTTTTGTGCTTGGGTGGTAACCAGTTCGAATCCCACCGTGGGATTTATTTTTTTATTTTTTTTCGAGATGTCAGGGACTCACGTGTGCTTAATAGTGTGTGATCAATCAATAAAATACAATGTAGAGAGAGAGAGAGAGAGATTCAAATTTTGAAAAGGAGCTCTTATGAATATAAAATATTTGTTCATTTGAATGTTTACTCTTTTTTTCTGCTGTGACGGACAACTCAGTGCCAACTTCTCCCCTCTTTACAACAACTCCCAAATCTTTCACATCTCATTCCAGTGGGCACAAAATCATTCAACAAAACAAAAAACCAAACCACTCTAACCCAAAAAAGGTATTAAAAAAAACTTCTCATTCTCAGCGATAGTAGCAGTTGTTGTGAAGTCTCCCCCCAGCGACGGTTGGAAGCCCAAAGACGAAGACCGTGTGTACGCTCGGGCCGACGTCCCGATCGGTGGAGATGATCGAGAAGCAAATCCACGCGGGGATGAACGTGGCTAGGTTCAACTTCTCCCACTAGCCCAACTTTGATCGTGTGCACACCAGTTCAACTTTTGTTGATCTTTTTTTTTTTTTTTTTTGTAATTCTTCCGAACCGGCCGAACAGCTCTGATTAGGTCCGAATAGCCCCGATTAGGTCCGAATAGCTCTACATAACGCCTAATTCAACCGACTATGGCCTTTTCGTTTCGGTCTAGTGCCGCCTAGTGCCAAGGTGGACGAACAGACCGAAATTTAGAACATTGTATTTGTCAAATAGAAGGAGGATGTTAACTCAGTGATTTCTTTGAACCCCCTACAATATCTCTGGGACTGGTAATCAGTTTTTTGAATCTAGTTTGCTTCATATAGTCTACTAACAGTGTTAGCCAAAAAAATTCCTTTGGGTGTTTTGTTTATATTAAATTGATTAAGTTTCTTGTTACGAAATCACTAATGATCATGCAATAACATTAGCCAAGCTATAATGATTATTACCTTGTTTGCCTAACGTCTGCTTTGTAGAAAGCAAGAGTAGTCATGGACTTATGCCTATAAAGATGCAAGAGCGTTGATTAAAACCAAAGCTCTATCAAGATGGACTAGATTGAAGAAGCCAAGCTATTTGAAGGATAAAGACCTTCATGATACTCAAGTCAATTATGTCTCTTTTTTTTATTTTAGCACAAGGTAAAGGATATAACTCAAGTATGTAAGGCAGTTTGAAAGCTCTAACCTAGCGTTAAGTAAAACCTAAATTTGAGCCTTGTCCTATCTTAGCCATTCAAATCCTTTTATAATCAAAATTCGTTGACAAACTAATGTTTTCCAAGTGAGAGGTATACTCGTAGTATATTGTTATACCAAGGTTTTGACCAACAGAAAGTCAAAGAGTTGCTCAGGAGTATATTGCTATGTGGTGGCAGTATATTGTCGGTATTCGACAATATTCTGCCAGTATACCGACAATATACTATTATGCCCAAATTGACCCAAATTATATTCCAGAAAGCAACTTCGTTGTTCATAAGTATTAGATTTTGACTTGGCAGTATATCGATGGTTTACCGAAGGTATATCGATAGTATACCAACAGTATACTGATGATAATTGTCTGCTCTATTCTACTCAGCATGAAATACGGTAATGGCTAGTTTTATAGCCGTTACTATGTTGCCTTCACAGTAACAACTTTATTACGGGCAGTTGTTTGTATAAGTTATTTAAAGCACTTGAAGCCTTTTCTTCTACAACTTATTGGAGTCTAAATTTCTTGGACCAAATACTTGAAAATCACATACTCCAAACCTCTCCACATTCAAGAGCTTTCACTTCTCTCCACATTCAAGACCTTTCACTTCAAAGGATCCGGAGTTTTTCGAAAAAATGTCTCATCCTTCAACATCATGATGGGTTCGACCACACCAAATCATAAGTGAAATATTATGATCGGTTTAGGTCAAACCCGATCATGAGTGAATAGAAAATCGAAAACGTACATTGTTGTTCCAGCGAAAATACTTGGTTTAATTCTACTACTTCTACTAGGACTAGCTTTTTAGTGCTAGGCTAAATCGATCGGTTTCGAGTCAAATAAGAACTATCATCTTCATCTCTGGAAAGCGCCAACACCTCATGACTTAAGTCGTCGTTTCCATTTTCTCGCTGACCCATCATGCCAAAGGTACACTGATAGAGTAAGTGCGACCGCCGACCTTTACACCATAAACACAATACCAGTTTCCAATCGGACAGGAGAAGCAATTAGAGTTGACTTCTTTGTTGGACCAACATACCGATCAAGACCAGTTGCGAGTCGTCTTATAATTTTGTCACTCCCGTTTCCCGTTATACGTATTTTCATATGCGTATACGAGATCTCTGACGTTTATCAGGTGGACCATAGTTAGACTTGTTTTGCTTAGCCTAGTCTTGGTTTAATCTTGACTTGGTTTATTTGATTGGTTTGGTTCAATTTGACTTGGTTTGGCTTGGCTTGGTTTGGTTTGAGATAGAGAGGGTTGATATATAACCCAACTCATTCTCTCTCTCCTCATTCACTTCTCCATTTACTTCTTCATCTTCTTCATTTACTCCTCCCACCTACCAAGTCCTAGGCAAGTGCAACTTGCTTCATGATGGATCTCAAGTTTTATTGTTCCATTCTCTTTCTTACTTGATTTTAAGCCTCTTTAGAACTTGACATTTTTGGGTTTGACGGATGGATTTTTGTAGATCTAAGTTTGTAGCTTTTTCGGTTTTTTTGGATTTTGATCTACCAAACTTCATTATTTTCAAGTTTTGATTGTTCTATGTTGTAAAGAATTCGATTTTTACTCAAAATGGACCTTTGAAAAAGTTAGATTTCGACTTATTTTGAGGAAGTTATGGCCAAAATAAGATTTGGACATTTCTTAGTTCATCTGTCCTAATTCTGGCAGGAACGATGAATAGTGCCGCATAGTGTCGCATAGTGCAGCATGTCGCATAGTGCAGACTGTCGCATAGTGCAGCCTACCGCATAGTGCAGACTGCCGCATAGTGCCGCATGGTGATGCAGACTGCCGCAGGAGGCCGCATAGTGCCGCAGAAGGCTGCATAGTGCCGCAGAATGCCGCATAGTGCCGATTTTGGCTATTTTTGGCTGTTTTTGGCTGTTTTATGTCCTATTTGGCTGAATTGTGGCCAGAATTTCTCCTAACTTCCAACATGAAAGTTGTAGATCTTTTTCTTGGCTTCAAGAATATGTTACTAGCTATTTTATGCAAGTTTCTCTCATTCATGACAATGTAAGGATAGAACACGATAGTGGCCTGTTGAGGCGTACTCTTAACAAGTAACAAGTAACATGACATGATAGTGGCCCGTCGTGGCGCACGCTTGATAAGTAAACCTAACATGATAATCTCGATATGCTGTTGTGACGGCTATCTTGACTTGCTAAGTAACTCTTGTCTTGACACCGTGGGTGTTTGTGCTTGTATAAGCTACATGTCTCGTCTTGCATCATGTCTAGGATATGAATTCCTGATTTCCACGGTCAGGAATTCGTACTGAATCTGACTAGGATAATGACTAGATTGATCAAGTAGTTCATGAAAAGATTTTCCAGCTACAGGCAGTCCCGTTATCTGGGCACTCTAATTGGACTTGTAGTCTGCCGTCGAGTATGGCACATTTCCAGCACACTGTCATGTGTTGCACTCCCAAGTCACCTAATCCAACTCTCTCAACTTGTGACCGGATAACCTGGATTAAGACTGCAGGGCTTGTGGCTGTTGGAATATCTCGATGCATCTTGTTAGTAACTAAGCTTGTGATAACCCTAGTTAGTTAAAGTATCAAACCGTACTCATTGCTTGGTCATGATTGATAGATGGAGTCTAGTATAGTCTTGCCTAGACAAGACCAGTACATGGTTATTTCAGCATATTACTGTTATGCTTTACCTTATCGATAATTGGTTAGAGACTAAGTTCTGTTCAGGTGAAGGGTTACAACCCCGGTCCTTATTTGGTTTACGGATTGTAACTTGGCTACCAGAATAGTCCCTTAGTTGTCTTATCGTTTATCACCTTGTTTTCTCTAACTCATGTCTTTTATTATCATTTATATTCTCATGTGCTAATGTGCTGGTTTTAGTTCTTAAGTGAAGCCTCCCTTGTGGCACTTGCTCTTTTTGGGGTCTGACCCAGCTGGTTTTGTATGGCCAAATTTCGGAGCAGCTCCCGAGGATCTCCCGGCCTTCCTGCCAGATGGTGACCACTAGAAGAAACCCTGGCAACGAGTGGGTTTTATTTTGCTCTCCCACTCTATTGTAAAATTATTCTTTGAAGGCGTTTAGCCGCCGAGCAAGTGTTAGCTCGTGTTGAATTTACATTCATGTCTGCCTAATGGCTGTAACATGATCGACATATCCTAGGGTTGATCATGTATGACTTAAACTCTTGCTAGTCTTCGTATTTTGTATGACTAGCTTCATGATCATCTGAATATGTAATGTTTGGGACGCCTTACTTTGTATGTCTGATGATCTATTACTTGCTTGCTTGAGATTGAGACACTAGGCTTGTTCTTGACCCTAAGAGACTAATGGCTTGTAGTAAACCCTCATACATCTAGACAATCGTGACCGTATTGCAATGTGGGATTCACTTCAATGTACGTAGCTGGCTGTGTCGGTCCCCCGCTCTCCAGTATTCTGGTTCTGGGACATAACAAATTTTCCAAAGATCAATACACGAGCGACCTTTACTAATGGAGTCTATTCGGCCTAGCCTATGGGTTCTATTATATAGACTCTGTTTCCCTCTTAGGCTCCCTATTTATCCTATAAAAAAAGAATATAAATTATAAATAAAGTACAATTGGTTGAATCCAACATATTCTTGAAATATACAACTCGTACGCACTCCCTTTCCAAAAAAAATACTACACCAAACACTACACTTAGATTTTTTGGATTTTTTGCTAAAATATCGGTATTAAACTCGAAACTCCGGCGGATGGCCAATCGCCCAACGGCAATCACTTGTTCTGATTCTACATAATGATTATTTTGAACTAAAAGCAAACTTTTTGGTACAATATTCACATTATGTATTAATATCTCAAGTCACAACTCTCAATGGTTACATACAAGTCTATAGAACATAGAAAAACAAGTTGCCTGTGACAATTACGTGTGGGATGAACCAAATCTTCATTGAACCTTATTTTTCCATTAGAAGGAGCTAATACGTGTTCAGTAGTACCGCCCATGAATACTCTGTCAGTATAAAAAGTTCTTAATGTTAGTTAAGTCCCTTGTTAGTGAAACATGTTCCGCTAAAAACATTCTTGTTATTGCTTCGACTCATGTTCCCCAAAAAGTGGATCCTGCTCTAATAGTTCCGAATAAATTAAATACATGCATTAAAATATGAAGGATTCTTATTCTACAACAGCAAAAGCACTTTTTCATTCTTTCATATACTAAGGGATTTCTTTTGGAGAAGAAGATGTTCCATACAAAAGGATTTAAAGCCATTACCATGGGTTCTAATGCACGAGATCTTGTAGCACTTATTAATGAGGCCATATCAATTAGTATTACACAGAAGAAATCAATTATAAAAATTAGTACAACTGGATCATCTCTTCATAGACAAACTTGGGATTTGCGATCCCAGGTATGATTGGTTCAGGATCACGGAATTTTTTTTATCAGATAGGAAGAGTTGTTCCACAAAATGTACTTCTAAGTAATTGTCCCATAGATCCTATATCTATCTATATGAAGAATAAATCATGTAAGGGGGTCATATTTGTACAAATGGTACTTCGAACTTAGAACGAGCATAAAGAAATTAACGATACTCTTTTATCTTTTGAGTTGTTCTGTCGAATTGGTCATTCAAGATCTTTGGTCTTCACCTGGATCCGATGAAAAATGGGATTACTTCTTATGAATTCGTTGAGAATGATTCAGATCTAGTCCATGGCCTATTAGAAGTAAAAGGAGCTTGGTGGGATCCTCACGGACAGAAAAAGATTGCAGTCAGTTTGATAATAATCGAGTGACATTACTTCTTCGGTCTAAACCAAAGAATCGGTTAAATATGATGCAAAATGGTTCTTGTTCTGTCATTGATCAGAGAATTATGTTCAACAGTTGACCGCACCGAACCTTCCTTATCTTGGGTTACTTATTATTCCCCCTGCTTCGAACCCTTAACCCTTATTCCTAAATTGGTTCTGAATCACCACAGTTGTATCATCTCATTGACCGTAACAATATTTTTCTTTATCCATCTGGAGTTACTATTCTCTGCCTCGATCATGTTAAATTTGTTCCCCTAATCGTGCACAATCTCTCTTTGAGATTGAGTTTAAATTGGGTTATAAGTTGTGATTTTGAAATTTTTGTAAGAAAATTATCATCTTTCTTGTAAGAGGTTGAAGTTTGCAAGTATTCGTATCAAAGCTTGTATAGAAGTCGATGAGCCCTTCGAATCAAAATCGGGTGTATGCTCGTGTTAATGAAGTTGGCAAGACCTTCGAATTAAAGCTCAAGTGTAACAATTTTTATAATAGTTGATTGAAGTCGAAGATAGTTCTGGGACTGGAGTGGCTCAGGAAAAATATCATGATAAATTTGGTGGTTCTATTTTTGTCCTATTTTTAGCACTTGTTTTTGAATTTTCTATTAGCATTCTCAGATTGTGCTTAATTTTCATTATACCTTATTCAAACCCACCCCCCCCCCCCCCAAAAAAAAAAAAAATTCTAGGGTGCTTTCAAAGGATATTGTAGAGCTATGGCATATGTGTCTTGGCCACATGGGTAAGAGAGGTCTTTGTGAGTTGCACAAAAGGGAGCTTGTTAAAGGTTTAAAGGAGTGCAAGCTAGATTTATAGTCCCTTCCCCCGTTAGAAGGCCACTCTATCAAAGGTGATGCCTGGCGCTATCTAATTTGATGATATGTCTATCACTATAGTACTACTTAATAAGTTTCTCATTATCCATCTTAACCTATATACAATAAGGTTCTAAACTAGATTATTACACATGAAAGTTCTAAACATAGCTTTAAAGATAGTAACTATAGGATTCTACTATAGAGAACAACTTATATAGCGTAAGACTTGTATCATAAAATAACAAATTAGGTTCCAACACTTGACAACTTAATCTTAGGTTCATATGTCATAACTCAAACTGTGGATGAGATTCTACAAGATATCTCTATCCTTGGGTTCTTTAAAAAAAAATTAGACATGCATGAACCACCACTAAAAGACGTGCCACGTTCCGCTCCCAGAATTCGACGAGCTGAGTATATAACATCATCCCAAGCTATGCGACCTACGAATACACCGGTACCCGCACTCGTGATTGTTGTCTGTAAGGCTCTAGGATAGGAAGTAAAGAATAAGTCGAATAACATGTAAGAGAATACATCTCATCCACAACTTAACAAGCTTTCTAAACACAAGTGAAGGGACCACATAAATCTTCTAATAACTACCCCTCCGTACATAATATTATACAAACATAAATCTAGTTACAAAAGAAATCTAGATTAATCTATTATACATGTAGATCCAACATAAGTAGTACATTCAAATGATAGAACAAAAGACGAGAGTCTACTCCGTATCCTCAGTTTCATCTTCTTCGCATGAAGATAAGTTGGGTCTAACATTAGCATCAACACCTAGGAAGGAAAGAAACTCGGGTCTATAGGAAGACCAACAAGTGCTCTAAGCAAGGATAGGGGTCAAAAGAAAATCGGCCATGTATAATATGAGTACGTGTAATATGTGCAATAATATTCTACATTCTTTGCCTAACAAATATATATAAAGCGATGATGGAAGCATTATTTAACATTTTAGCATAAAGTATCTAGACAAGATAATTACTTAGTATAAAATCTTTAAACATGATGATGATGACGATAATTACTTAAGTAAGGTCTCTGGACGACATAATTATAATTATTCTTGTGTAGTTTCTGAACATTAATTATTCATGTAAAAAAAAATTGGGCAAATCAAATATTCATGTAAATTTTCTTTAGGGAGCCTCTAAGACAACATGATAGCATCGACATACCTCCGAAGAGAGCCTCTATGGCAGCATAGTATTATTAATGTAAACTTGTAGATATACTAGTTAAGTGAATTTTCAAGAGTATAACCGGATTTGAACATAATACTAGTAGTACGTCAATTCAACAAGAATTTCCAATAAGTTTCAGGTCATCCGGAGTTGTAACTCGATTTGTACACTTTAGATTATATAGGAAAGAGAGCATATCTTGTGGTCGAAGAATGGCAAGAGAGTGAGTGAACTACACTGGAACATGACCTCGACCCTTCAACCAAACAAGGACCATGGTCGAAGACCATCTCCCGAACAGAACTATACCTTTATACCATGTACGGACAAAACATATAACAAGCTAGAAACAATAAATATCTAAGAATCAACAAGCAAGCAATCTAGATGGACACTAAGAGTATTATAAATCACTCTGAATAGGATAATGGTAGTAAGTGAAGTTAACAAAAATCTCCAATAAATTTCTGGTCATTTGGAATTAAAACTCAGCTTGTACCATTTAACTGTCTCAAATTTGAACTGCACAAATATTTTGAAATCCTTCGTATTTGACATCCTTCATATATGAGTTAGGAGAAGACATGCAAAATTTCAGGCTAATTGGAATTACGGTTTGGCCTACACAACCATTCTACCAAAGTGTGTCAATTCTTGAACAAAACAGAAGTCAATAAAGGACGTCTGTGTCTGACAGGGTTGTGACTATAGCAGCCTACATATTAGAGACAAAAGTTATTATAGAATGGTCACAGAAGCAAAGAGCGGGTTTATGGACTAGGGTAGTGCTTCAATTGTCTATTGACTTGGGTGGCATCCAATTGCAATGTTGGGTAACATCGTCAACTATTGCAGATAACTACTTGTCATTTGCTAAATCTGATGGGATACAAGATGGATGCTTGAAGAATATTTTAATCCCTTATCACAAAGATCACCATCAGTATTTGTCTTGTGATCTTTCACTGCATTCACACTTGGGCACACTTGGGCGAGTGAACAGAGAGTGATACGGATAGGATATTGCTATAATCATAGTAATCATTTTTCTGGTTGCTACTATGGATATAAATTTTCGGATGTTATTTGAAAACCATAGTTAAAGCACATAAACATGGCAGATAGTATCCCATAATTCAGAAAGAGAGATACTCTGTTTTTGTATCCATATTTTAGTCAAAGAGATAAAAAGATCCCATATCTGTTGAAATACAGGAAGTTGGAAGGAATGGTTTGTGTATTATACCCTTACTGCAAAGATGATCAGCAGGCTGACAAATGAGACATGCAATGCATCAAGTTATAAGGAATGGTTTATGTGTATTATACCCTTATGATCAGCAGCCTGACAAATGAGACATGCAATGCATCAAGTTCTAAAGAATAACCTATACTAACTTGCCATAACCATACAAAATGCCATTCAATACTAGATGATGAAAACCAAATAACTCATTCAGATACATAACATAGTATTACTTGTTATTATCTACAACAACAAAGTCTTTAATCCAAATGTTGGGTTCAGCTAGAATTTTATAATCTACCTTCATAAATTTGGCACCTCCGAAATATTCTTCTTGCTTAAGCCGTGATGTCTTAACATAACGAGAAACATAAGTTGCTTCTCCATCTTAATACGCAAGCCATGAATCATTCTGCAGCATTATACAATAATAGGTTATTACTATACAACAGTCATACTTTAGTTAGTACAATTTGACTCCTGCAAACATTCTGCAGCATTATACAATAATAGGCTATTACTATATAAGAGCCGTATATTATTTAGTACAATTTGAATCCAGTAAACAAACTATCTGGCTAAAGAAAATGTCTGAACTACAAGATCAAAGGAAAAAGAAAAAGTAATCGTACATAAAATGAGCATTGAGCCATTGATAGCATGCCGAATTAGTTTAGTGACCCCTAATAATTTAATTATCCCTTGGACCATGATGCTTAGTTCTTGTTTAGGTAGTACTTCCATTGGCAGGTTAACAAGGACAAGGTTGTTTTGAGCAGAAATGGAAATCCCACTCCATCTCGTTAATGAAATATAGAAAAACGTGATAAGTACATGACAATAACAAAGCCTCTAGCCCAAAAAATTGGGTTGGCTATTTGCATCCTTTTCTTCCCTTCAACTCTGTAAGGGCCATCTTCAAGGAGAACATGCTACATAAATTATCTACTCAAATAAAATACAAAATCTACATCTAAATCATCTAAATAGAAAATTCACACGATGCAAATAAGTTCAGACCTGAAACTCCTTGCCCTAACAAATATTGACTGACTGCAAACAATATCTTCTGGAGATAGTGCCCCTTGTAACCTCACAAAATTCAAATGTCAAGGATGGCATCTCTCATTCACTCACTCCTATCTCTAAGAGAAATTGCCATGAAACTAGTTCTCCAATGCCTAGAGAACACTACTGGCCAAGTAAGAAGTCATACACTTGCAGTAGCATGAGGTCATTCTTCACCCCCCCCCCCCCCCCCCCCCCCCCCCCCCCCCCTCAAGAAGCACCAACTTTGGATCAGATCTACATAATAGATGGTCATCGAACACAAATACATTATACTGATCCTCGCCTATAAATCACTCTAAGTATATCATATGCTAAGCCTCTCAAGAGGTATCAGAAAACATACCTCAGATACCTTTTGTTCTTCTGGAACTTTAATTTCAAAAGTGTAGTTCCTCTCTTGAACAGTAAATGTAATGATTCAAACAGTTAAGAGAGCCACTTAGAAATACTAAATCCAAATAGACACTTATGCTTGTAAACTGAGTTAAATGATTCTTACATTGTATAAAATGTGAAAATTAAATTTGCAAAATCACGCGGCACGCACACGCACACGCACACACTATATATATATAGAGAGAGAGAGGGATCGGGATCCCTGCTCTTAAGCATCCATGCATGTTCCTCGAAATAGTAGCCGTTGGATTGTCTTTTTGACCGTTAACATGGGATGCTTAAGAGCGGAGATCTCAGTTATATATATAGAGAGAGTGTGTCAAGGGAAAAGAATTGGGCGCCCATGGCGATTCTGCGGGCAATCGAGGAGGCCTGGTTGCAGCAGCGATTCATGGGATAAGTTTCGCGGATGAAGGTGCAACATAGAAGGCGAAAGATGGGGAGGTTGATTCTAGAGGCTAAACCACATTTTTTCAAAGGCGACGAGGTAAGACATCTGGCCACTCTCAAATTGGGAGGGGAGGATGAGATTGGGGGCGGCAATGATCGGAACTCTACTCGTTAAAGTCATCCCAAAGGGAGATGTATGGATCTATGCAAGCCCAAAAGTGGGAACGACAAAAAGGCCGACCAAACTCCGACCCCTCAAAACGGGGGCAAGACGACGCTAGACCTGTAAACAATAAGCAGAAACAAGGAGACCAACTCCATGGAGGAAAGTTCCTTACTTAGCTCTCATTGGAGCGGCAAACTCGTGCTCGCTAATGCCCGACCATGCCTAATCAAGTGGTTATTTCGAAACCCCAACCAATTTTGTGAAATCATTTATATAAACCGACCATAGTTCAAGAGGAGATAGAACTCGACAGTGGTGGTTGATGGAATACGCATGGCAGAGATTACATGACACGATATAGCCGAGTTTGTGGATTACTGAAAAAACACGATGGTCATATATGTGATGGGCTCCAACCCGTATAGGAAAATTGGATTTTCTTCATCAAATTCGTCCTTAGGGCGGACATGACCAGAATTTTGGAATGTGGACCATGGACCCTTTGATGGTAGGTTAGTCGTTATGCGAAAGTAGGATTTGTCCACTAATTTGAACGACAAAAATTATCCTCGGTTTCTATTTGGGTCAGGCTTCCTTGGCGCTCCTCACAACTTTGGAAGTTTGGAGCATGCCTTCAATAATGAAGATGGCGAGTCTGGTGGGTTCAGCACTGAGAACAGACGTGCCCATGGCAAGGAGGCAACGATCTAGGGTCTTTGGGGAGATCAAGGCTACAGATCCACTACCGAGGAGGAATACTTAACAATTACTAAATGGGGAGATGGTAGAACATGAGGTGGGCTATGAGTGGTCCCACCTGCGTGTTCAGTGTGCCACTGCTTCGGACATGTGCACAATCAGTACACAGTAGAGCCTGATACTAATCAGTGTACAATGGAGCCTGATACTGACACTCTGACTAGAGGAGAAAATAAGGAGGATGGGAATGACGTCGATCACAATAACACGACCAAGACATAGGGTGCACTGACACTGACGAGGATCCAGCTATAACTGACCGCCACAGCACCAAGCAGGCCGATCAGCCTCTGCTTGACGTTATGGGGAACGTATAGGCACGAACCGAGCAAGTGAGGGATTTAATAGGAGTCCATGGATAAGTCAACCAACACAATCTTTAGTGGATGGATCAAAGGTGCCAACGTATTGAGTAACTGGCTGCTTTCATATACCTATTGAGTAACTGGCTGCTTTCATATACCTATGAGAATATAGATGAGGAGGACGAGGATGACTATGAGGAAACCGTTGCTGAGCAGTTCTTAGCTCTAGAAAATCCGAAAAGGATAGTGCTCATGCAGTTATTGGACCAAAGCGGAACAGGCAAAAGAAGCATAGTGGCTCGTCGTTATGTTCGGATCAGTCCTCTTGTTAGTAAAGGGGTTCATAAGAAGTTCCCAACCTAAGGTTGAGGATAGGAGAAAGTCTCCATAGGTGTTGTACGAGTCGCGGAGTGGGTGTGGGTGGGTGTGTTGGGGGGGGGGGGGGGGGGGGGGGGGGGGGGGGGGTCATGCCATGTTCTAAAATAGTAAAATGTCTTGCATTTTGCTAGTGTTCAAAAGGATCCTACCTGCAACCGTACCCTATTTCATACCAAATAAATTTAGCCTAGGTTGCATGAATACTCTTCCAAAGGACCGTACTTATCTTTCTATTTGTCTCCGATATATATCCAACATGATGCTTCCTTGACATGCATGTCAAATATGGTTTACTATTCTCTAGATCCGAAAGGGACCAAAGCATAGCTGAAAGTGAACTGTTATGGTTGTGCTCATGCCAAACATAATTTTGATACGAGAAAGTAACACTTTTAGAATTTTTTGGAACCCAGTTATTGTCCAAAACATACACATATATAGATATTATTAAGATTTAACATATGTTATAATGTATAGAAACGTGTTCATTGTGTATAAACGATTATATCCATGTCATGCCCATTATTTTCCGGAACTGAATTCTGATCCAGCATCATGTATGTATCCTTGTCTATGCAACCTAGAATTCAGTGATCTAGTTTGAGCTCCAGCTACCATAAAATTATGCATTCCACATAAAGTTGGACACTATAAATTTTGTTTTGTCAAACCATTGTGGTCAACTTTCTCCATCTATAAATCAACTTGCCAACTTTTATTACATGGAGCATGCTCTCCCTCCCTCTTGTCAGAACTCCACTCCTTTCTATCGGATATAAGGAATGTGTTCAATCATCAAACTGGTAGCAACATTGGTAGGAGACATGGTACCCTTAGATATGATCCTCTTTTTTTACGCAGGTATATCTCTGGTGAATCATCCTCTCTTCATCTTATCCCTCTCCCTCCTACTCTTTTCCATCTAATATTTTTTTTCTAGCTCCAGCTTCTGTGTCTTTAGGAGCATATTCATCTTGTCCAGATCCGATACTTTTCACTCTCATCTCCCTCTGCCTCTTATAAACCACCATCTCCTGCTCTAAGATTTACAAAAGTTACAAAACTCACCATGTCTGTCAATTGGGTCCGATAGCCTCCAACTGTATTGAAGAGGGTGAGGAAAAGGAGGGGTTGGAGGAGAAACATAAAAACATAATACACTAATTTTATCCCAATGCTAAAAAGTTTTACCATCGAGTCACATTGACCAGAAATTGCTTCAATAGAGATTGCTCGACCTGAAATTGACTAGAATGTTCCAGGTTTGCCTCTTCCATTGTGTACTTCATAACTTTTTGGATAAAGATATAATGGTTAAGCATTTAAAACCTAGCTTCATCTCAATGCCTATCTCTTGTATGATTAGTACTATTGAACATTTTAGTTGTATATGTATCGCTAGTAATTAAACTGAAAATGTGTAGAAGACAACTTCTGGACCCAATTCTTAAGCATATCAGTGGAATAGGTTTGGATCTTGACTCAATGTGTTCAGAGTGTCTTTGAGCACTACATCAATTTCTTCCCCAGTAAACTGGAGGCAGCATCTACAACCACTTGTGGCTTGGACCTGACAAATCAGCTGAGTAATCCTTCCTAAGTATAGATCCAAAGATCTGACCAGTTCCTCTAATTAGAGATGGAAGATACCTATCTGCTCCTCTCCACCCCCTCTTGCAAACTCTAATGCCTTAGGTTGGCGTAGGAAGGATTAGGGAGGAGGAAAAGAGGAACCGAAAGAGTATACAAGGAGGAAAGGATACGAGAGGAGGGACATTGGCATCGTGGGGGGGGAGGAAAAGGGAATCAGCATCTTCGCCCTCTCTACTTTTTGTTTAGAAAATGAGAAGGGCTCATGTTTTTGGCATCAAGTTGACGTCATCATGGTTTTCTTCATGGTTTTGGGTTCTTCGCCAATATAAAAGACAAGCTTTACTAAATATCAGTTCCTTTTTCGATCACAAATCTTCAGAAAATAATATTTGGACCCAGATTCTTTGAATCTCCACCAAGTCTGAAACCTTCAACGAGGAACAAATACACCAAAACTTTGTGTTATTGGATAACAAAGTAATGTCAAACTCACCCGTCCCCATCAATCCTGCAAAAAATGAAGATACAAAAAATAAATGCCAAAATCTCAAGAATGCTAGAAGGTGATTTTGTGGCATGAGTGGAAGTGTGTGGAGGGGTGGTTGGCCGTGCCAACACTACAGTATTGACAATAAAAGCTCAAATAACGGTAATCACACATATCTCGACAATCATGGACTATTGCTTTCAAGTGAGTTTGTACACAAAAGCGGCTACAGAAGCTCGTGAGAACCATAGAGTAAAAGAGCAAAGAATGAACGATACCAACTTAATTATACAGAAAGCTAAAAAGTTTGTAAGCATGGAATGTAA
>JANAVB010007199.1:6036860-6062525 GCA_029216955.1 Iris pallida | reverse complement strand
TGCTGCTGCTGCGCCGGCGCCGCCGGCCATCGCCGGCCACCCGAGCGCGTCGCCACCACCACACCTCTTCACCCTCCTCTCCATCCCCATCACCACTTCCCACACCACCATCTTCATCTCCATCTCCACCATCATCACCACCACCACCATCTACAAAATAGAAAACCTAACCCCCTCCAAAAAAAAAAGGGAGGAGAAGAAGAAGAAGAAGGGGGAAGAAGAAGAAGCTCGAAGAAGAAATTGGAGGAAGAAGATGAAGAAAGGGAAGAACCGAGCCCTAATCCCCAACTCCATCTTGGGGGGTTAATTTAGAAGAAGTTTGAAGAAATCCTAGGTCCCACTCAAGAACCCTAGGCAAGTCCTCTCCGATTACTCATATTTCAATTTTGGATCCTATAGATAAAACTCTTAATTTATATTCAGTTTTTAATATGCATATTCAGATTCAAATCGGTATTTCGGACTCACATAATTCAGTTTGAATCATCAAATATATATATATATATATATATATATATATATATATAAGATATATATATATTATATATATATATATATATATATAATTGTTACTAATATTATATCAATGGTTATCTCAATAAGGGGGAGTGCTAGCTAAGGCTTCTAGATTATATTTTAAATTTTAACTTTTTCCATGTTTTCCCTTATTTGGGAAGCTTCCGATAATTATAATGAAATAAATACAACATGCCAAGACTTAATAAATCATTGCATCTAATGCATAATGATCTTAAATTAAGTTATAGGGATTTTCGGGTAGATTGTTAAATTCCTTTGATACTTTCTTATCATTTAATTCTGTTCGAAATTAAATTATAGGACAAATTTAACATAAATTTCTTTTACAAGCATAAAGGTATGTGATTGGGTATCCTAAATGTATAGATAGTTTTAGTTAGAATCATGGACACTTATAAGTCTAGGACTCGACCTATATACGCAAAAGAAAGTTTATATATTCTTTGGCATGGTAGGTATATGCATGAGTTAGTTTTAATCCTAACATATTATTTCATTTCTGTCCATACTTAAAATTATGCTTAAATTTACAGCATGATTAACTAGTTAGAATAAGTGTTTTGGGTACTCATATGTTATGGTAAAGCTACACCTATTAACTTTCAACATTAAACCTCCTTTTGCATCTTCAAGAAGCATATAAAAATTATTTTATGTGAACTGGGCTAGTATTAAAAAAAAAGAAAGTAATTGCTGAAATTAAACTTCATTGCTCGCTTGCTAGGGTAAATGTTTCATTTAAAAAATTGAACTCTGTATACTAGGGATTCCCTAGACATTTAGTATACTATGTATATATTAGGTCTTGTCTAGTTCAATTTTTGAATTACAAAAACTTGATAAGTTATTGATTAAATACAACATTTTAATTCTGTCTGAAATTTTATATTAGATGCCAATTTTTTCATAAGAACATAACATGGAATATAAGTTAAGATAATTTTCTCTAATTGTTGTTTAGCTTCAATTCTAAAACTTTGGTGTATTTGACCAATTTTAAGATCATCAAAAATTTTGAAATTTCTGATTTCTAGTAAAATTTCAATTTTGATAGACATAGACAAAAGAATTAAAATTTATTTGTGACGTATCACGAATAACTGGATATGCGATGGACACAAATAGAGGAACCAATTTCGGACACAGATTATGAACTTGCAATTGTGGACATGAACTATTGAACTTGAATTTTTCATGAACAAACGAACACATATGGACTTATGGGACTCTCCAATGGTAAGTTTGATATAAACATTGGAACTGAACAACTGGACCCACGCCGGAAAGGTAAAAGTACAAGGACCCTGCGTTTCTCTACTCACTAATTATTTACTCAATTTGTAAGTCTCGTTTATTTTCCTGCTTCATGCACTTATTGATATGGAAGAGTTTGTTTGATTTAATTTTCTTTATCCTATCTACATAATATATATATATAAATACATATACATATATAAATATATGTTATAAAGTCTTGCATATTAACTAGTATAGTTGGATAAACATTTGCTCATTTTGATAAACTGCAAACTATTAACAAGCCGCGACCCGACCAATTGCTAAAGGAAAGGTAATCATTGCTTGCTCAGGTAAAAGTCTCAAGTTCCTTCTGTTCTTTTATAACTGCGTGTTCCTGTATTGAGAGTTGCTCCACGAAGGGGTCGGCGAGCCCATATTTCTCTTTTGTCATATATATGTTTTGTAAATTTTCGGGGCTCCTAAATACAAAGGAGACTCTGCCGAAATTTTTGAGAAATTTAGGAGATAGACTAATTTCTGACATTCGGAAATTTTAGAAAGCATTTGGGAGGGGAGAACAATTGAATATCCCTAAATATCCCGTAACATAAATAACAAAAGCTGATCAGTATTTCATGAATCTCGTGAATCAGTGCATCTAGCTGCGACTAGGGTGTACTAGCCCAAGGGAGGCTCGTGAATCAATTTTATCTATTTGACAGTAACATCAATAGATGTCTCTTTAGCCCAAGGGAGGCTCGAAAATCACAACCTGATCCCAGGTTAACGGGATTGTTCACAGGAAATATTTAGAGGATTATTCGGGGTATTGTTCTCAAAACTGCATCTCATTAAATTTAAATCTTACTCCAGAAACAACGCTGCCTATTATGAGTAGGCAGTGTCCTTAATTGCTCAAGGGAAGCAATTCCTATTAAAAGCTCAAGGGAAGCTTGGAAATCTTATCATTCATGGAGTAGGATGTTGATTTCATTCATGTTTTACTAAAGCAGATGTATGTATATATAGCAGTGCAATGTCTCCTCTTTTAAAACTACATATTCATTATTTTGTTAACTTTCACCGTTCTTGGCCGAGGACTTGCTTGTCATTTTCTAAACGACCTAGTATTTGTTCACTAGGTGAAGAAGAAGAAGACGCCTCCGCCGAAGTATCGCCGCTCTACAACGAGGAGTAAACTGTCTGGACTATCTACAGTTATGGCCAGCAGTATCGTAGTATCTTACAAATTTACTTTCGTAATCGTCTGTAATAGTATTGTTGAAAAGTTCCCTGTAATATAGCTACACTATATTTTTAATACCATGAAAATTTCCTGTATTTTCCATTCTTGCTGAGGATCACAGGCGACAATCGCGGTTTCAGCGCGTAGCCTGGAGATGTGTTATGGCGTCACCGTTTCAAATATGGGAAGCGGGACGTGACACATCCACTAATGCTTGCATTGCCAACTGGAACTCGTAGTCTGTCATCGGAACAGTAACCCATCCCTACATCAAACAAGAACAAGGGAATAAATTACTGCGCCGGGACAGCGTTACGTGCCAGCCAGCTTAGCAAGCAACAAGCCAACAATTATATGAATAAGCGGCCACTCAAATGCCTACGGTTGTCTATGTGGAGGTTGGGTTACCCCAACAATGCAATATAGGAATCCTCAGATCGTGCCATATCCCGCAAGGGCTAGCGAGGCCCAATAACGCATAGTAGGTAGGTATGTACGGTCCCTCGGAAGGCCACCGTGCTAAGCAGGAGTACATATAGTAGTCGGATACTGCCATATCCGTGGCGGCCAACCCCGACGCGCCAAGACGAGCCTGTGGCGGCCGGTAATGCACGATCTCGGGATTCCGTTCCCTCCCAATGCTTCTACCATTTTTAGTTGCCTAGATTAACCCTACATTTATCCGGAATCACATGCCGTGGTCACATGCTCATCCTCCTAGATGTCGTACCTCAGTACGAGAACGCTAAGTAAGAATCAGCCTCGGCACCTATAGTCCGAGTTGTGATCCATCCTTAGTGTTATGCAACAAGCAAGCAATCCTAACCACGCTAAGACTATAGGCCAACTACCAGATACCCGTACAGGTAATCATATAATATAGCCAGAATATCAAGATGGCATCGCAATGCCATATAATCATGGAAGTAGCACCTCAAAGTGCCAATAGACAAAGGGCACCGCAGTGCAATGTCAGGGCCAGCACCTCACAGGGTAAGCTGGACTTATAGCACGGATACAGGTAGTCAGGTCTGGGACAAGGACAACTCTGTCAGTCACAAGAAGTCATCTGCCCACATCGTGGCATGAATATCAGGTCAAGTACAAGACCAGAACCTCTACTATAATAACATCTCAAGCATATATGGGAGCCTACAGCTCCAATCATCAAGTCGGTCTACCCACCGGATCAATCTATCAATAGTCTACCAATCCTCGATGGGATAAATATTATATCAGGAAAATACGATCACTTGGTACTAGGCTAATCACTATAGACAATGCTAGGCCCTCTAGCTCACAAGAATCCTCCGAGTCAATGATCACAGGCTATCAACAACTAAGTCTCCCAACTACCGGGATACATCAAAGGTACTAGGTTTGGGCGTTTGGGAAGTCGAGTAAAAATCATATATTGATATCCTCGATATTCTATTCGTTCCGCGAGACACTCGCACCAATATCAAAATCCAAGAGTCCTCAAGACATATCTGATCAAATTAGAACATCACCAAAGAACTAGTAACACTATCTAAGAATTCACTTAGTCTACCATAACCACTATCTCGATATCATATCTCCTCATAGTCAATCCTCAAATAAGATCATAATCCCAACACATGGGTCAACACTAATCAACGCCGTCGGAAGATGGCAAGGATTGTGTGAACCACTTTGGATCAGATCCACAACCCTTAAACCAAACAAGGACCAGGGTTGCAGACCTCACCCGAGTAGAACCACTCTCCTTACACAATCCGGCGGACAGGACAGACAATGGGATAACAAACTAAACTAGAACACCATCTAAAGGAAGAGTCACGAGTCAAGAGTCCAATGGGTAATACCGTCGAAAAGGCAAGGATTGCGTGAACCACTCTGGATCAGATCCACAACCCTTAAACCAAACAAGGACCAGGGTTGCAGACCCTCACCCGAGTAGAACCGCTCTCCTTACACAATCCGGCGGACAGGACAGATCGAGACGCTAGGCTAATCTAGTCGGGAGTCTACCTAGCAGGCAATGAGATCAGGGATACTATACCAAGAAGAATATGCATGAGTTCAGTCCCGCAAACCAAAGGAATGGCACTGCCCAATCCTTCGAACCAAATTCCCAACCGGGAATTCTGGAAAAATCCGGCAGAGTCTCCTTTGTAATCTGGACGGGAGCACCCTGCGAATAGGGGCTAAAACCACTCTGCGCAACCCGTCGCAGAATCGCAGAATCGCGGGCTGAGAACACTAAGTCTCAGCTACCAGCAGCACTACGATGCGTACGGGAACAAGTCGATAGCCGAGAACACTAAGTCTCAGCTACCAGCAGCACTACGATGCGTACTGGAAACCAATCGAACCCGAGACCACTAAGTCCCGGCCTCCAACAGCGCTACAATGCGTACTGGGCGCCAAGCCAACATGCATAATATAATCAACTAACCGCCTCGCAGGGTGCATCACAGCACATGTCTATAGTTCTAACCCAAGCACAATCACAGCCACATGAGTAGTTCGCCAAGCCGTTACCCGACCAGCGAATCGGACACGGGGCATACGGGGACAATCCATACAAGTGAGTCGTGCTCGTGTCCTCGGAGGTGTGGATGACCCATCCGAGTTGTCCGATACGGTCTATCCCGACATCGGACCAAGCTATCCTAAGTTATCATGGCAGTTCTTCTACTAGGCTACACTAATCATGTTTATACAGTTACAAGTACAATTAATTAAATATAATAAAATCCAGGAGAGAGGGCAAGAGCCGTCGATGAGCAAGAGATACTTGCCTAGAGGGCTCTGTAGGCCTCAAAAATGAAAGTCACGCTGAGTTGATCAAGACGGAGTCAAAAGTCACGCTCAGTTGATCCAGACAATATAAACAAATCACGCTGGGGAGACAGCTCATCATTTGTCAGAGAGTAATTATGACTGACAGCACAACAGTCGAAGAATGTCTCTTCGTATGCCACGTATGCACCGACTTCGAGGGATCATCGCCGTCTATTGCATGATTTTCGAAATCTTCTTCAGCAAGACTCAGCCTTCGTCGAGTTGGCGTACCAAAAGGGTTTCTTGTCATTTAATGCGACTGACAAAGCAATCACTGTCAGAGATTTTGTGTCAGTCGAGACACGCCGAATCAAGACAGCTGGCAGTTCTATCTCAAGTCTGCGTGTATTTGTGATCTTCATCTCAAGTTTGCGTGGATTCTGAAGTTTTCTTCCTCAAGCTTGCATGGATTTTTGAGTTCTTTGCCTCGGAGTCTGCGTGGATCCTGAAGCTTCCTGCCCCAAATTTGCGTAGATTTTGAAGCTTTCTACACCGAGTTCGCGTGGATTTCGTCTTCAACAAGTCTGCGTGAATTTCATCAAATTGGAGTACGTGGCAGCCATGCCACTGATCTCTCGCCTGCGTGTCCTGTAACTTGCATACGACTCATGCATGATTGCCATGTGTCCAACAGTTACAGGTCACGTCCAGTAACTGCTCACAGCCTTGCGTATGTTAAATCCTGCGTGATTTTCAACTAAGCACAGGCTGTGAAGACAGTTATCTTTTCAGTTATTATTTTTGACTCTATAAATAGAGTTCTTTTTCTCATTCATTGTACAGATACATTGATATCTACTGTCAAAATTTTGAGAGCTTTTCTTCTTCGCATAGTCCAAGGGATAAAGCGATCGTCTTCTAGATCGGATTCCTACAGTTGTAATTTTCCCAGAAATACAACAAATAAAGAGAATTTCTTTATGGAAAACAAATTGGCGACTCTGCTAGGGAAAACCATCTTCTCTTCTGAGATGGCAACAACTCAATGCGACACTTCGTCAATCGGCTCGACGAAGAAGGTGATGACGATCAAATTCGATCAACTCGCCTATGAAGAAATACAGCGGGCTAAGGGTGGCAAGCCCACTCCAGCCTCCATCATCACTGCCAAGTCGAAGGGACACTCTGTCTATGTCCCTAAGAATCAGTTGGCAGTCAATGGTGAAGTCTCTGCCACAGTGTCTGCTCCTAACACTGGCAAGAGCTCTACTGCAAGCACGCACACACTTGTGCGCTCGAAAATGACAGCAATCAAAGATCACACTAACAGTACTGGCTCCTTAGCCAAATCTGTTCCAGTGTGTATCTCCAAAGTTGAAAGTCACGCTGACAGTACTGGCTCCTTAGCCAAATCTGTTCCAGCGTGCAAATTCAACCCTAAAAGTCACGCTGACAGTACTGGCTCCTTAGCCAAATCTGTTCCAACGTACAAATTCAACCCTAAAAGTCACGCTGACAGTACTGGCTCCTTAGCCAAATCTGTTCCAGCGTGCAAATTCAACTCTAAAAGTCACGCTGATAGTACTGGCTCCTTAGCCAAATCTATTCTAGTGTGCAATCCCACATTCAACAGTCACGCTGACAGTACTGGCTCCTTAGCCAAATCTGTTCCAGCGTGTAATTCAAAAATCAAAAGTCACGCCAACAGCACTGGTTCCTTAGCCAAATCTGTTTCAGCGTGTATTTCATCAGAGAAGAATAACTCCTTAGTTATCTCTTCTTCTTTACCGAGTTCTACTAGAACTGGGGGTGGTCTTCCACATAAAGTCCCTTCGAAAAGAAATAACTCTTTAGTTGTTTCTTCTGCTCCTGTAGTTTTTACTTCAGGAACAGCTTTGATTGATACTTTTGTTAGTCAAAGGAAAGGAGATGGTCTTTTGACTACTCTTCCTTCTGGACATTCTATGTCTCAAAATCTGAATGAGTCTAAGAAGAAATATTCCTTAATATCTTCTCCTATAACTTCTTCAAATTGGGTACAGAATCTGTCCATTAAAGAGGGTCTGTTACCAACTCCTAATCAAAGGAGTGGTTCAACTCTTCCTTCTCTGCAAATATCCAGATCAATGGAAGGAAAACTCCATGTTTCCAAAATTAATGTGTTACCTTCCACTGATCTAAGAATAAAACTCAGTACTTCTGGTGTTAAGAAACCATACCAATTGGATATGAAGATAAAAGATCCAGATGCAGAGTATGCAAGAAATTATGTGGCTCACATTAATCACTCTTTGTATAATCAAGAGCCATTAAGACCCAAGAACAGGAAGTATACTCCTTAATCTTCACAAACAGATTTACGGGAATATCTTCAACAGAAGAGAAGGAGTAATTCTATGTCAAAGGAACATACTGAATGTGACTTCTATCCAAGAGTCATAATTCAGTGCAGATGTCAATCAACGGTTCAAGACCATGATGATCATGAATGTGACTTCCAGCCAAGAATCACAATGCAATGCAGATGTCAAACTAAACGACAGTCTGTCTTCAATAGGATTCAGTATGAACCTATGCCTGATGAAGATGAGCCTTTGTTTACCTCTGTCAACATGACTTCTCGGGACACCGGGGGTAGGGTTGATAGTCCAGATGGAGTATATAGAAACACCAGAGCAAGAGTCCTGGCTTCTAGTCAAAGAATTTGATCCCTAAAGATGATTCTGAATTCCTTGGAGAATCTAACTTCCCACCTCTTCCTACTGGGGGTAATTCTCCTATATTTGACTTAGATGCACGAAGCAATGATTCAGAGCATACAACATCCACTAGTTTATCAATAATCCCTCATACAGTCACGACTTACATGGTTGATGGGAATACTGATGAACCTTCTTCTTCCTCGACTCCTCAAGATCAAAGAATTGCTTCTTTGGAACAGCAAATGAAGTCTATGACTGACACAATGAAGTCGATGTATTAAATCATGACAGCTCAGTTGCAAAATCGACAGACTGTACCAGATGCCATACCAGTTGATACTGATATAAGTCCAGTACAAGTTCCTCCAGCAGTACAATCCAATACTCCTGGACCAGCTCAACCAAATCCTAGTCTCTCTGGAGCTGGGGGTAGTGCTTACAATGTTGTTCCTCCTCCCAACTATTCTCTACAAGCCACAACTCCACAATCTTCGGGAGTTGTCTCTGAAGAATTGAAGAATCTCAAAACTCAATTCGAGGCATTCAAACAGAAGGATGGTTTACAAAGGTTAGGCATCAAGCAGCCTTATCCGATAGAATGGAAGCAAGTATCATATCCTCCTAAATACAAGCCTCCTACTATCTCATTCTATGATGGAACCACTTCTCCAAGTCAGTTTATTAATCACTTTGAAGTGATGACTGATCAACTGCAACCAAGTGATGCCCTCCTTACTCGGGTATTTATTGGATGTCTCAAGGGAACGGCTTATGAATGGTATAGGAGTCTCCCAGATGGGAGCATTACCTCATTTGCTGGTTTCAAACAGATGTTTCTTGAAAGGTTCTATGAAGGGCTGAATGACATGACTATGTCTACTCTTATTAGAATCAAGCAGAAAAATAATGAATCCACAGAGGAATACATTGAACGGTTTCGAAGAGAAGCTCTAAAGATGCCTCTTGGAACCCCTGATGCTGTCACCATTGACACGTGCAAATCAAACTTGTTGCCAATCATCAGTATGTGGACATGGTCCACTCAATTTCAAGATTGGCCTTCCTTCATAGTCAGTGCCAAAGCTGCAGAAATCAGTGCTGAAACCTTCAAAGGTTTAGGAGTGCAGATGATTCCTAAAGAAATAGGACAATGTGCTAACAATAAAAACAATACTCGCAAGGGAAAAGAAACTCTTGAAGTTAATCTTCAGAGCAAAGATGCATCAAATGTTCAAACTTCTGCCTCTACAACTCAACAATTAAGAACAACTCGCCCCAAAGAAGAATATTCTTTCGATGACGACGATGTCCTTGGTATCTTTGAATGTCTGCTGAAAGGTAATAAGATACAATTACCTGAGATCAAGAAACCTGATGAAGCTGGTAAGACAGATCATCCCAAATACTGCCCATATCACAGAATGCTGGGTCATACAATTCGTACATGTTATGTACTGAAAGGAAAGATCCAAGAAATGATTAAATCTGGAGCTATCTCTCTTACTCCAAAAGAGAAGACTGTCACTTCTAATGTCGTCTCTATACAATACGAAGATTTCCTCCTCAACTCCTTGAAGGTGGAATTGTTCCTATTCCCAAGGCGACTCTTGAAATAGTAAATATTCCTCCTCCACAGTCTGAAGGATTAGCACCAATCACTTTGGAGACTGGAGAAATCATGTGGATCCATCCTGATCTAGTGGCAGATTTTGAATCTCCTTCTCCTCAAAAGATTTCTTCTCGAAAGTCCAAGAAGGCTGGAAAGATCAAGTCATGTCATATGACTTCTCTTGGGTCTACCTCTGACACAGAGCCAAAAGACAAAGAAGAAGCACTTGTTAGTGCTACTCGAACGGGGAAACCTTACCTAAAGGATTATTCTAAAAGTCCTGAGGATCCTCTTGATATCCCTCCAGCTGATAAAAATGCTTCTAATGTTCTTCCTGAAGAAGAATCATCCACTGAACCTGTTCTTCCTAAGCCTACAGCTCTGGAGAAAGGCAAACAACAGGCTCGATTTGATAAGCCAATCAAGAAGTCCTCTCCTCTTGGACTTCAGAAGCCTTATAATTTCGACATTTTGGCTCAACTTGCTAATACTCCAGCTAGAATGTCCCTCTTTGAACTTCTACGTCTTTCCAAAGAGACTCGGGAGACATTAAGTGAAGCACTTCTACAAGCTGACTCTTGTCTTGCACAATTGAAGAAGCCAGATGCGAAACCTGACACTTGCTTACATTACAACAGTGTACTGGAGATTATCCCAAATATCACCTTTATACAAGATGACATGCTATTGGAGGATAATCGACATGACCGACCTCTCTACTACACTGGTTATATTGATTCGATGAAGATAGATCGTATCCTCATTGACCCAGGGTCTGCTATAAGCATAATGCCAAAGAGTTTGTTGGATGAACTAAAAATCCCTCTTCACAAGCTCTCCAAGACGGTTACTACTATCTTGGGATTCAATCAAAGCCGAAGCGAGCCTTTGGGAAAGATTCATCTGAAGCTTCAGATAGGCGATTTCAGATCTAAAGTCACTTTCTATGTGATCGAGATCGCGGGATCCTATAATCTTCTTCTGGGGAGGCCCTTTCTTCATGAAAATAATGTGGTGCCCTCTACTCTTCATCAATGTTTTAAATACATTGATAGCAATGGAAGAGTACAAAAAGAAGTTGCTGATATAAATCCCTTCCATGGGGTTGAAGCTTATTTCAATGATTCCCGAATGTACAAAGAAGAGTATACAAGGATCATACAAGCTATGGAGAAAGAGGATTCACAAAGTGAGACTTTAATAATCCCTGTTAAAAGTCGAACTATTCAGCAACAATCTCCTAAACCCTCTGGAGAAGATTCTTTCATCATTCCAGTGAGTAGACGGATCTCTCCGTTACCTCAGTCATCTACCCAAAATACACTGAGCATTCCTGTCAGTGGGCGTCCTACAGTTCCTGTATCTTCACAAGATACTCTGCTAATTCCAGTTGGAGGGCGGATTATTCTTCCATCTCAAACTTCAAGGGAGCTCACCTCTTCTGAGCCATTTATTATCGATCTTAATCGAAACAAAGCTTCTTCTTCTTCTCCCCCTTTAGTCATTGACTTGGCTAAAATCTCTAAGGCTCAGCCTTCTTCCAATGTAAATATTGCTGCTTTTACATTTAATGAAAAGTCTCCACCTTTGCAGTACGTTGATGTGTGTAATTATGTTCATAGTTATTTACATCTGTTAGATGACTTGAACACAATAACCATAGGAGTTGTACAGACTGTTCATACAGATGTATCTCTAGAACCTGTACAATCTTCATACTTTCTAGTTCCAAGCAGAAAGCCAGGAGACATTCCAATATTCTTCTACAAAGGGCCTCAAAATCCTTCTGATCTTGAAGATGATGACAAAAATGATGACACTGGAAGATTACAACTACGTCGTTATAGTCAGCAATCTAGAGACATCATCAAAAATATGGGCTATGACTTCAGGACTGGCCTCAATGATGGAAAAGGAAGAAAAATACCTGTCCGGATTCCTCCTCTGAAATATGGAAGGACGAAATACGGATTGGGTTATACTGCTCCTACTCTTTTCATCAATATTATCCATGAAGATCCCGAGTCTGCCGAAGATAAGAGATCTGATTCTTCTAGTACCACTTCTTGGGATTCCGATACAAGTATCGGGGACTTCTACTGTAACATTTTGTCTTCCAATATGGTTTTCATTGACCATTCTGAAGAAAGTGATGAAGACGAAGAAGTTTGAAATCTCACCTGAATCAGAACAGTGGGCCCAAAGATTAGATAATCAATGGGAGTTCCGTTTCAAGCAAAAAGAACCTCCGACTGAAGATAAACTTGTTCAAATAGATGTTGGTGAAGAGGGATCTCCCAAACCAATATTCATCAGTGAAAGTCTTTCAGAAACTGATAAGAAAGACATGATCAAACTCATTCGTGATTATATCGATGTCTTTGCTTGGAGTTATGAAGATATGCCAGGGCTTGATCCTCAAATTGCAACTCACAAGCTCAATATCTTGCCGAATGCTAAACCAGTCAAACAACAACAGCGACGATTTCGTCCAGACATCATGGATGCAATTGAAGCTGAAGTCAATAAACTCATTACCTCTGGGTTTATTAGAGAGGAACAACATCCCGATTGGGTGGCTAATATTGTTCCTGTTCTTAAAAATACTGGCAAGATCAGAGTATGCATAGACTTCCGCGATCTCAATGTGGCATGTCCTAAAGACGAATTCCCTCTACCAATCACTGATGTCATGGTTGATAATACCTGTGGATTTGAACTAATGTCATTCATGGACGGGTATTCTGGGTACAATCAAATCAAAATATTTCCAGAAGACGAGAAGCACACTTCTTTCAGAACGCCGATTGGTACATACTGTTATACAGTTATGCCATTCGGTCTCAAGAATACAGGAGCAACTTATCAACGAGCTATGAGCACTATATTCCGTGAACATCTGCGGAAAACAGTCGAATGCTATGTTGATGATATTGCAGTCAAAAGTCGACAAAAGGAGGATCATATCCAAGATTTGAAGACTATATTTGATCTAATGCGTAAGCATCAATTAAAGATGAACCCTACAAAGTCCTTCTTAGGCGTCTCTAGTGGTAAATTTCTCGACTTCGTCATTACCTCTAAAGGTATACACGTGGATCCCGAGAAGATCAAAGCCATCCAAGAGATGCGTCCTCCACGCACCTTAAAAGAGCTACGAGGATTTCAAGGAATAATCGCTTATATCAGGAGATTCATCTCTAATTTATCAGGACGCTGCAGACCATTCAACAAACTTATGAAGAAAGGTGTCTCTTTTGTCTGGAATGATGAATGTCAGAAAGCATTCGATGATATAAAACAATATCTGATGAGCCCTCCAGTACTGGTACCTCCCGTCTCAGGAATACCGTTCCTCCTCTATACTCGAGCAATGAGTCATTCATTGGGTGCATTACTCGCTCAAAAGAATCAAAATGGCCATGAACAAGCCATTTATTATCTCAGCCGTACTATGACCGGAGCTGAACCTCGATATTCACCGGTTGAAAAAGAATGTCTAGCCTTGATGTTTGTTGTCCAAAAGACACGTCATTATATCATTGGCCAGACTATTCATGTCATCTCCAGGATCAATCCTATACGGATCATGATAAAGAAACCCAGTGTTTTGAATTCTCGATTGGCTAACTGGGGAATCCTACTTGCTCAGTATGACATGCACTATATTCCTCAAAAATCAGTCAAAGGATAAGCTTTAGCTGATTTTCTGGCTGCTCACTCAATTCCAAAAAATTCAAAACTCTATGATGAAATCCCAGATGAAGTCCTAGATTCAAATCAAATTGCTGAAGAAGATCCTACTTGGCGTCTATTCTTTGATGGAGCATCAAGAATTGGTCCTAATAGCGATATTGTCACTGGAGTTAGAATTGTTCTTGTATCGCCAGAAGGTCTTGCTATCCAAAGAGCTTATTCTCTCGATCAGCCGTGTTCAAACAATGTAGCTGAGTACAACGCATTACTTATTGGTCTTCAACTCGCTAAACATCTGAATATTCAACATTTGGAGGCGTATGGAGACTCTAAACTCATTGTCAATCAGATCAGGGGTACTTATGAAGTTCGCCATCAAGATCTGGTTCCTTATCATAAAACAGCTATATCTATGGCTTCTTCGTTTGAAGAATTCTTCATTGAATATGTTAGGCGAGCATGTAACACAGAAGCTGATGCCCTTGCTAATCTTGCAGCGGTGCTGGCTATTCCAATCAGACGGCAACAAATGATTGTTGTTCGTAATCGAGAATTATTTCATCTTGAAAATAACTTGACTCTAGGACTTCCAGTTGACATTGAAGAATCAACATCTCATGACGTCAACACAACAAGAGGATTTGGATTCAGTTGTAAATCGATGTCATCTTCATCCGATTCCAGCATGGAATTCATCTTCAGTAACTCGACTGAGAATCAAAATACGGATAAAGATTGGAGACTTTCTTTCTTAGATCTCGTATTATATGATATTCTTCCGGATGATCCGAGTGAGGCAGCATCTATCAGACGACGATCACTCAGATTCTACTACAATCATACAACAAAGACCTTATATCGTCGAGCTTATGATGGTTTACTCCTTCGATGTGTTGCCGGTGACGAAGCTCAACAAATCATTCGCGAAGCACATGATGGAATTTGTGGAGCACATCAGCCAGGACCAAAACTTCAAGACCGTATCCGACGTATGGGTTATTATTGGCCCACCATGGTATCTGATGCCATCGAATATGCAAAGAAGTGTAAAGCTTGTCAAATCCATACGGATTTTATTCATCAACCCTCGGAATTTCTACATCCGACGGTAGCATCATGGCCCTTCGAAGCTTGGGGCATGGACATTGTCGGCCCGATCAATCCACCATCATCTAAAGGTCATCGGTTCATTCTCGCAATAACCGATTACTTCTCCAAATGGGCCGAAGCCATTCCTTTATCTGAAGTTAAGACGTCTAATGTCATCAGCTTTATTAAGCACCACGTCATCTACAGATTTGGTGTTCCTCGACGTATTATTCATGATAACGGACCACAGTTCGTCAGCCAGAAATTTACTCGATTCTGTGACGATCACCGGATCAACAATGTGGCTTCTACCGCATATAATCCAGCAGCTAACGGATTAGCAGAAGCTTTCAACAAGACTATCATCAAACTCCTAAAGAAGTTTGTCTCCACTAACAAACGTAATTGGAGTGACAAGCTCGGGGAATATTTGTGGGCTTATCGCACTACAGTTCGTAATGCTACCAAATGTACACCTTTCTCTCTGGTGTATGGTTGCGAAGCTGTTCTTCCATTAGAGATTCAAATTCCTTCTTTAAGGATAGCAATCGCTAATGAACTCACTGCTGAAAATAACGATCGTCTTCGACTTCAGGAATTAGAAGCTCTGGATGAAAAGCGATTATCTGCTCAACAGAATATTGAATTCTATCAAGCTAGAATTTCAGGAGCTTTTAATAAAAAAGTCAGAGTTCGATCATATCAAAAAGGAGAACTTGTTCTAACAGTCAGACGTTCTATGACTATGACTCATATGAGTAAGGGCAAATTTGACGCAAAGTGGGAAGGTCCCTATATTGTGAGCAAAGTTTTCTCAAATGGAGCTTATCAACTCTCAGAATTGGATGGTCGAAAAGTTTTGATGCCTATTAATGGCAAATTCCTTAAAAAGTATTATGTATAAATGTAAATACCTGTAATCATCAGACAAATTCATGTTTAAAAAAATAAAATTTTTATTTTATTTTCATGAATGATGATACATGACATTAAGGAAGATCACTATCATCCTTCTCTACTTTTGGACGTGGGCCACTACCGTCCTTCTCAAAGACGTGATCAGCAAAAGAGTCGAGAACCTCCTTGTTAGAACCCACGAGGAATTTGCAAGCGGCCATCCTCATGGCTTCCTCTTCTTCAGTCCTTCCTGGTTCGAGCAGAAAATCCAGAATGTCCCTTGGTGGCTTGGGTGCAGACGAACCTTCGCCTGCTTCCGTCTTCTTCGTTTTGACTGGACCAGCAGGGCGTTCTTCAGTGCCTTTCTGAACCTTTGAGGCTATCTCAGTCTTCTTGGATGCTTCTCCAGATGACATCTTTATGTTGAGGAGTAGAAGTATTCGTTCTCGCCAGATTTCTGCTATATTTATAGGCAGAAGTTCCTCATTCATCCGACATTTCACATATTCATTCATCCATTCATTTCTCACATTCATCCGACATTTCACATATTCATTCATCCATTCATTTCTCACATTCATCCGACGTTTCACATCTTCATTAATACTTGACGGTTCATCCGTTCATTTATTACATCCACTCGACAGTTCATCTGTTCATCATTTCCTAACGGTTTATCCGTTCATAATCTTCTATCAATTTATTAAATGGAGATTCGTTATTTATCATGTTTTCATAACCTCTGAATCAATTCCGAATCTGCTTACTCATTTGTCATGTTTTGACCTCTGCATAGAAATCAATCTATTTTCTTTTGAGTTCCTATATATTATCACGTCCATAATACCTCTGATAATATCATATACTCTAAAACAGAAAAGATGATTTTATTATCTATCATGTCCACAATTCATCCACAAATACAAATCATTGAGCATAGAAGAATTATCATTTCCATTCTCATTTCACCACAAAAAAAGTCTATTACATTTTCTTAGACTTTCTTACAAATCATAATGGAAATCTATTACAAATCTTGGATTTTCATTCTACACCACAACAATAACCTAATAGAGATCTATCTTCTTCTTTGGATCTTCTCCGTCGGACCTTCTCCGTCAGGTTCGTTGTTGGTGGCAATTCCTGACTGTCTGGGTCCCAGTCACGACCAGATCAGCAGGAATCAAACTCTGGTCTTCTCTCTCAGACGAGAGGAGAACCACAGAGTATGGCAGCCCGAAGTCGTGGTGCTGCCAATACAATTGGTGGATTGGGGGTAACCTCTCAAGGAAGACAGGAATGTATCCAAACCTTGGGATACAATTCCTAGTTCTCCCGTGAAAGGAACTCTACTACCCGATTTCTCGGGGTAGAGTTGACTCCACCATCCAACTCTCGTGTATAAAGGCTCTTCCTACCATTTAAGGAAGACCCTTCTATCCCACGAAGAGTTCTGAGTTGTCTGATTTACGCGTCAAAAGTGTATGAGCTCCCTGATGTAGATGTCAGCAGGATATTCTCCACAGCATCCACATCCCCAATGCCAGTTCTGAAGAAAATTTTCAGCCAAGTTTCTGCAGAAAGATCAACAGAAATCATTCAGTGTGCATTTATCAAACAGTGACATGCGTGTATTGTTCAAATCAGAAACAAGAAACAGAAAGCCTATCTTCAACAGCAAAAATAAGTGCACATATTACACTGATTTACCTTCAAGTTTGGTGCTAAGGATTGACAAACTCATGTTTGATATAGTGCGCAGAAGTCGAACATTAGAAGGCATTGCTTTCCTGTTTGAGAGTGAAATCTCCCAAAAATTTCGTTCTCAGAGAAGAAGAATAAGAATGAGAGATGAGTATCTTTGAAACTCAGCTGCCTATTTAAAGGACAAAGTACAAGTCTATTCTTGGAAAAGATCCGCGTAAATAGCGCTCGTAAACCATGAAATGAATGACACGTGTGCTTTGGAAGACAGAGCAACATTGGAAACAATCAAAGACTGCTAATTAACATTCTTCATTAAGGCATGCAGATCAAACACAAAAGTTGTACTTCATTTCTTAAGACAGGCACTGATGGCCTTACAAAAGACAAGACAAAAAGAGTGCAACAAAAGCATAAAAGTCACGCTCTATTTTTCAGAGCGACTGAGCTTGGTGCCTAGTTCTTCTACGCTCCTAACTCCCAGACAGTACAACAGAGTTTTAAACATTTCACGTTGCTCTATGAGGCTGCGCCCATCAGAAGAAGACGAGCCATCCAAGCCAAAATAGCTCAAGAAATTCTTGGCTAGTCGCAAGGGATCATGTTTGAGCTCGAAGACAAGGGGCTCTGGTTCTTCACCCCCAAAAGTAGGGTCACCATGGGAACAAAAGCCCAACTTGCGTGCTTCTTCCTCAGCTTTCTCCTTTGGTGTCATATTGACGTAAGATGAAGATTAAAAAATGAATCTTCTCCCTGTTTATATAACAGAGTTCGCCGGCGGTTCATATTCCACCATAAATTGGATATAATCCGTCTCGGAGAACGAAGAGTCATTATGATATTTAATAAGTTCATTTGGATGTTTTCAAAGAACTTCGAAGTCTTTTCGACTTCCAAAAAAAGTTTGGAGTCATCTCAGCGTGACTAAATCCATTTTATCATCTCTATTTTCAAAGTATTTCGAAAATTTTGAAGTCTTTTCAATTTTTCGAAAACTTTGAAGGGGGTTTTGTAGGTCTCAAAAATGAAAGTCATGCTGAGTTGATCAAGACGGAGTCAAAAGTCACGCTCAGTTGATCCAGACAATATAAACAAATCACGCTGGGGAGACAGCTCATCATTTGTCAGAGAATAATTATGACTGACAGCACAACAGTCGAAGAATGTCTCTTCGTATGCCACGTATGCACAGACTTCGAGAGATCATCGCCGTCTATTGCGTGATTTTCGAAATCTTCTTCAGCAAGACTCAGCCTTCGTCGAGTTGGCGTACCAAAAGGGTTTCTTGTCATTTAATGCGACTGACAAAGCAATCACTGTCAGAGATTTTGTGTCAGTCAAGACACGCCAAATCAAGACAGCTGGCAGTTCTATCTCAAGTCTGCGTGTATTTGTGATCTTCATCTCAAGTTTGCGTGGATTCTGAAGTTTTCTTCCTCAAGTTTGCGTGTATTTGTGATCTTCACCTCGAAGTCTGCGTGGATCCTGAAGCTTCCTGCCCCAAATTTGCGTGGATTTTGAAGCTTTCTACACCGAGTTCGCGTGGATTTCGTCTTCAACAAGTCTGCGTGAATTTCATCAAATTAGAGTACGTGGCAGCCATGCCACTGATCTCTCGCCTGCGTGTCCTGTAACTTGCATACGACTCATGCATGATTGCCATGTGTCCAACAGTTACAGGTCACGTCCAGTAACTGCTCACAGCCTTGCGTATGTTAAATCCTGCGTGATTTTCAACTAAGCACAGGCTGTGAAGACAGTTATCTTTTCAGTTATTATTTTTGACTCTATAAATAGAGTTCTTTTTCTCATTTATTGTACAGATACATTGATATCTACTGTCAAAATTTTGAGAGCTTTTCTTCTTCGCATAGTCCAAGGGATAAAGCGATCGTCTTCTAGATCGGATTCCTACAGTTGTAATGTTCCCACAAACACAACAAATAAAGAGAATTTCTTTATGGAAAACAAATTGGCGACTCTGCTTGGATCCAGGACGCTGCAGACCATTCAACAAACTTATGAAGAAAGGTGTCTCTTTTGTCTGGAATAATGAATGTCAGAAAGCATTCGATGATATAAAACAATATCTGATGAGCCCTCCAGTACTGGTACCTCCCGTCTCAGGAATACCGTTCCTCCTCTATACTCGAGCAATGAGTCATTCATTGGGTGCATTACTCGCTCAAAAGAATCAAAATGGCCATGAACAAGCCATTTATTATCTCAGCCACACTATGACCGGAGCTGAACCTCGATATTCACCGGTTGAAAAAGAATGTCTAGCCTTGATGTTTGCTGTCCAAAAGACACGTCATTATATCATTGGCCAGACTATTCTTGTCATCTCCAGGATCAATCCTATACGGATCATGATGAAGAAATCCAGTGTTTTGAATTCTCGATTGGCTAACTGGGGAATCCTACTTGCTCAGTATGACATGCACTATATTCCTCAGAAATCAGTCAAAGGATAAGCTTTAGCTGATTTTCTGGCTGCTCACTCAATTCCAGAAAATTCAAAACTCTATGATGAAATCCCAGATGAAGTCCTAGATTCAAATCAAATTGCTGAAGAAGATCCTACTTGGCGTCTATTCTTTGATGGAGCATCAAGAATTGGTCCTAATGGCGATATTGTCGCTGGAGTTGGAATTGTTCTTGTATCGCCAGAAGGTCTTGCTATCCAAAGAGCTTATTCTCTCGATCAGCCGTGTTCAAACAATGTAGCTGAGTACAACGCATTACTTATTGGTCTTCAACTCGCTAAACATCTGAATATTCAACATTTGGAGGCGTATGGAGACTCTAAACTCATTGTCAATCAGATCAGGGGTACTTATAAAGTTCGCCATCAAGATCTGGTTCCTTATCATAAAACAGCTATATCTATGGCTTCTTCGTTTAAAGAATTCTTCATTGAACAAATTGGCTCGGCTAGGTAAGCAAGTCTTCGACGATCTGGATCCAAGCTAGCACGTCCATCGAGGTCCTCATAACACACAATAAACAATCATTAGAATTAAATAATAAAATAATAGAATAATCACAAGAGATGGCAGAAGGCTATACCGTGTGGGTCCCGCAAGCAGTGCAGGGATCTCGCACGGAAACCGAGGCACGCGGACCGACGCGGACACGCAAACCGAGACGTGCACGTATATCGAGACGCGCACGAGAATCGAGATGAACAGGAGACAACATGCACGTAAATCGAGACGTGCACGTAGATCGAGGAAATCACGAATATCGGAATGGCACACGAATCAACGCGACCCGCAAATCAAGACGTGCACGCAAATCGAGACGGAGCGAGATTCAAGGAAGCACACAAATCAATACGGCATACAAGTCGATGTATGCACACAAATCGATGCGGTGCGGAGTCCAAAGTGATACACAAACCAAGGCGGCACGTAAATCCGTACGTGCACGCAAACCGAGATGGCACAAAGTCCAAGGTGGCACACATGCCAATGCGGTACGCAAATCGATGCATGCACGCAAACCAATGCGACACGGAGATCAAAGTGGTACGCAACCGAGGCTGCACACAAATCGGTACGGGTACGCAAATCGGAGCGGCACGAAAATCGAGATGGGCACAAAGGCCGAGACACATAAACGAGGCAACACGCAAACCAATGGGGCACGGTGCCCGAGGCAGCGCAGGGCTCGAGGCGTCCCGCTGCCCAAGGCAGCGCGTGAATCGAGGGTGCACGAAAACCTATAAGGCGCACGCAAACCGAAGCATACGCAGAACGAGGCGCACGCGGACCGAGTAGCGCACTGCTCGAGGTAGCACGTGCACCGAGGCACGTGGCCCGAAGAGCACGCAGCCCAAGGCTGGCTCGCTGCTCGAGCAGCACGGGGCCCAAGGGCGTTCCGCCGCTCGAGGCGGTGCTGGCCCGGGCGCGACAACGATACGTCGGTGGTGCTGGCTACCAGGGAGAAGAGGAAAGGAAGGGCGGGGGAGATCGGGGCTCACCGGGGTCGGTCGGGCTCCGGCGGAGGGGACAGCAGCAGCAGCGGTGGGGGTGCTGGTGGGTGATGGAGGAGGCCGGCCGAGAGGGAGACGGCGACGGCAACGATGATGGCGGCGCTGGTGGCGGCGGAGGAGGCCGGCTGTGGGGGAGACGGCAACGATGATGAGGGCGGTGGCGGTGGAGACGAGGGCGCCGGCGGCGCTCACGGGGCCGGAGGAGAAAGGGGGCAGTGGTGGTCGCGGAAGGGGTGACGGAGACGGTGGCTGGCGGTGGCGGCTCCGGGAAGAGGGAGCTCAGGGAGGAGGCGGCGAAGGCGGTGGCGGTGCTGGTGGGTGATGGTGGCGGCTGGGGCATGGCCGCGACGGAGCTGGCCGGACGCAGGGGCGAGCGGGAGCTCGAGGGAGAGGGGAAAGAGAGTGCACGAGAGGGAGAGGGGCTGGGAAGAGAGAGAGTTGAGCGGGAGAGTGAGGGAGAGGAGAGCTGAGCGGGAGAGAGAGAGGGATGAGCTGTGAGGGGAGGGGGCGGCTGCTCCATGGAAAGGGGGAGAGAGAGAGGTGAGGGTTAGGTAAGGGGAGGGGGAGATTATTTAAATAAATAATGATGATGAAAGTAACAATAGTGATAATGGTAACAAGAACAATAATAGGAAAAATCCTACAATGAAGCTAGCAACGTAAATTTCAATAAACAATACCGACAGTGATAAATACCAAGTTCCAGGCCTCAACAATCCTGACCAAATCAAGATCCAAGAACTAAAATAAAATTTAAATAATACAAAATTTTAAAATCTCCATAAATACCGAATACGGTCGTATACATATTTTGGAAAAATATGGGATATGACAGCTTGAATATTACGATTGACATGCCAAGTGCATAGCAATGTATACGCTTGAGGAAAAATAATACGAATAGCATTAATTAGGGCATACTCTCTGTCGGTAACAAAAACTGACGGGTCTGTATGACCGGTGTAAAGTGTTTTCAGTTTCTCCAACGCCCATGTGTAGTCTTCAAGTTTCTCACTCTTCATGAAGCAAAATGTCACTGAAAATATTTTCCAAGTAGAGGTGAACCCGACAACATGAAAGAGAGGCATCTTGAACTTATTGGTCTTGTACGTGCAATCAAGGACTAACACGTCGGCAAAAGACCTGGCCAAACTTGTGCAATCGGGATGAGCCCAAAAGATTGAAATTACTTCATTACTCTGGAGATGTCTTCTATAAAACTCAACATAATGATTATCGGCAAGCAACTTGAGCACTTCTTGCATCGCCATTCTTGATTTCGTTCGGACATCGTTCGAAGAAGATAGGACGTTGTATATTGACTTCATTATAGACTTGTTCTTCTCATCTTCATGTCGTATGACGGAATATATTTGTTTCGGTACAACTCCGGAGGTGGACAAGTCTTCGACTATCTTCTTCTCCGTATTGTTCAACCGTCCGACATACGGATGATCCAATAGTGTCTCGGCAATCTCATGGTTGTGGGTTCCATTCTTCACTTCTACTGTCCATTTTCCTTCTTCTTCGTTTCTAATATGTATCGTGAATGGACAACCATATTTTCTCGTTCCAACATTTTTTTTTGGAACTTTACTTTGGATAACTGTATTTTCTTGTGCGTTCTGAATACACCACCTCTTTCACAACCAACCACCACAGTTTGTCGTCCCGGACGATTTCGGACCGATCTGGATATCATTAGAACTATATTGTTTTTCCGTCCAACTTCTCATCACCAATGTACCGCACCCTCACTCGATTCAAAACAAAGATCGGTCCAGAATAAATGGGCTACATTGACTGCAATTGGAGTAGGTACCGCAAAATCGAAAGATCTCAAGTCCTACAATATGTGAAGGACTGCCACCTCTCTGGCACTCCTAATCTATGATCGGGACTGCCAGAGAGATGATAGTCCTCTGTGTCACAACCCGATTTTTCATCCGATGAAAAGTTAAAATTTAGTTACCAAGAGGGCTTCCGATGCATCAAAGTGTTCTTCGGACGTGGCGGGAAGAGAGTATACAACATTTGATGATCCCGGTTGTTCCATGTTCAATATTTTTCTACATTAAACACATAATTCAACTTTTTATATGTGAAATTCATATTTAAAATATTAAACATATATTAATTCGATGACTTACCAATAAATGGGAGAAGTCAATGACCTAGAGTTAAGGAAAAAATTTGGGATAAAATTCAATGACCTAGAGTTGAGAGAAAAATTTGAAAAAAATGTAGGTTGAAAAAAACTTGGGGTTAAATTCTTTGACCTAGAGTTGAGGGAGAGAAGAAAATAGTTGAGGGAGAAAAGAAAAGAATAGAGGGAGAGAGAAAAAGAAAACAAAAGTTGGTATTTATACCTTTGCTTGGACTAGCTCCAAGTAAAAAAAATTGATAATAAACTTGTAATATTTTAAAATATTTTTGGACTAGCCCCTAGTAAAAAGGGTGGTGCAGAACCTATATGAAAGGAGAGAACGTTGAAGGAAGAAAGAAGCAAGCAAGCTACCAACCGAGTGACCTCACTAAGTCAAATACTAGTCACCGAATAAGGCAATAAGCCCATCACACTAACAAAAATCCAAATTGCATGCTTAACACGGATGTTGACTGCTGGACTGTTGGTTGTCGGTGTGGTGTTATTTCCTTGTGTAGGTTTAGGACTATGCTTGTGTAGGTTGACGACGCAACATGCTGCAGATGAGGCTGAAGCCGACAAGACAGAAACATTGCCGTGACACCAACAAGGGTTAGGTAGAGAGGCAAATGATTGCAAGGTAAAAAAAAAAAAATTATGAAAAAAAAATAAATTAATTCTACGAATTTATTTTATTAGATTTTTTTTTTTATGAAATTTTAAGAAAAAATTTATGGGAAATTTAATTTAGATGTTTTATTGTCATTATTTTCTACATAAAATAGTTATTTTTTATGAAAATGATATTTTCCTTTGAGTTTGACAAGTTTCATTTTCCATCATTTTAGAAGAAGATATAAAAAATGATAATTTTTAGAAAATAATTCCATAAAAAATATAATATATCAAGCACAACCATCGGTGGAAAATCTATATTTCTCATAGAAAAAAAAAGTCCAATCAAACACATCCTAATAAGGAATATATTTGTAGTAAATAGTACCTCAAGCAAAAAAAAATTAAAAAATGGCAAGAAGGATGATGAGACGCCAACTGAATTGGCGTAGCACTTGGAACCGCAATTCACTTGACATGTTCGAGTCGAATGTGACACACCAAGTGAGTTGGCGTGATGGAGTTGAGTGTGTAACGCCAACTCATTTGACGTTTTAACCGAATTCCAGGAGCCAACGAAAACTCATTTGACATTTTACCTAAATTTGAGGCATCAACACCAAATTAGTTGGCGTTTTATTCTAAACCCAAAGTGAATTTTTATGGTCCTGTAAAATACATATAGAAAATTTAACAATGGTACTTAGGGTCCTTATTTTTTAGGTACCTGGTAGCTGTAGCATGACATTTGGTTGCACAAGTTCCAAGTCGTGTAGGCTTCACCTTTGTGTTTGATGTAGGTTGATTGATGTGTTATAGGTTAATTAAGCCGAAACAAGGCCTCTTGTCACGGACTTAGTATTTAAGGTACACTTCGATTCATACAGTTCACAAGCTTCCTACTCGAAGAGCCGTACCAGCTTTTCCCAAACGATTAGCTAAATCGCTAAGGCGTAAATGAAAACGACGTAGAGCAAAAGTGAGAGATTGAAATATTAAAACTTCATTATACTAGAGAGAGATTACAACTTTTAGGTGGTAAGGAACAAATGTGTCTCTCACTTATTTATAGGACCTCAAAGGACTTACATGAAGTTTCTAGAATCGACATATTCCAGAAACTATTCTAGAAACTAGATATTTATAAGGAAGCTTCTAGTATATCTAGAAAGATCATGAGTTATCTAGAAAGATCATGGGTCTTCCAAGGAATCCATCATCTTCTAGAAAATTTCAGAAGCTTCCAGCATAACATTGGTCCGTGGAGAGTTATGCAAGTCTGTATCAGTGGGGCAAAAAATCTTAGACGTGACATTCTTCCCCACATATTTCGTCGACGTCCAAGTCGACGTGTGCACCAAGTCTCGGAACGACGTCTACTCTCGTAGGCACGGTCGTTACTTGTCGTCCCTT